>DWNY01001213.1:0-13178 GCA_018250635.1 Telegonus apastus
ATACATAATGGTGGTGAATCCTATGTGATTCGACTCCGCAAGCACAATCTTCTCACCTATTTCTGCCTCCTAATGGCAGTGTTCCGTGCTTCCCTGTTCTGGTCTGAAGGATGTGGTATGAAAACATACTTATCAGAGTGGTTCCAGGTTCCTCAGGGGTAGCAACGCGTCTGTGGCCAACCTCAAGTAATCTTATTTGGGATTGGTTATAGGTGTCCATAGGCTGCATTGTCTACTTACCATCAGCTACTTCCATATTATAAAAAAATGAACTTACCTCTGTGATCGTTTTGATTGTGAGACAACCCAAGGAGCAGTAAGCATAACTTCAAACAAACATATTCGTAATGGTACTTGGACTCCAAATCGCCAGGTCTTTCTGAGTTCTTCGAGAAAATTGTTGTGATGAGGACACCTATTTTAAGGCATGTGGAAGCATCGACTTCCAGCGGCTCCAGTATCGTAGCCATTTCTAATAGGTAGCAGATATTAGAACCTGCAGTTAATAAATACCCATCACTATTCCACTGCAGGACAAGAGTGTCTTAAAGGAGCATAGGCCATAGTCTACCGCCCTGGCCAAGTGCGAGGTGGTAGACTTCACACACCTTCAAGAATTTATTTTTTGAAGGAACTCTTATCCGTGCAGGTTTCCTTACGAAGTTTTCCTCCACCGTTGACTTTGTTTCAGCAAGTGATAATTCATTTCCAATACGCACATAACTTCGTGAAATCAGAGGTGCCTGGAATTTGAACCTCGTACCCCCGATTTATGACCGAATTTCAGCCACTAGGCTATCACTGATTACCCAATTGTTCTCAATTACGAAATTCAATTAATTAATAATTAAAATTAATTGAGAGAAAGTTAAATTCGTAATCGCGATGACGCTAATTCAAAATATCTAATAATTAAAATACGTTTAGTATGTAACACTCAAAAGTTAACTGAGTACCTAGTAGTGTTTTTGAGCACGGTAACTCATGCAAAAACGTGTAGTAGTGTGTTATCTGCTTTAATTATATAATCTTCAAAAATACTATAATATTTAGGATAAAATATATTTAAAAAGAAATCTGTAAAGGAACTACTTTGAATAAAAGATCTTTGATTTGATTTTAATAAAGCAAATAAATTTCTACGAGTAGTATTGAACTAGTGTTGAAAATGAATCAATATCTTAACACTGCTTTTGTGTAAATGTTTTCTCTGTTTTAAATAAATTCAACACGCACGCTCATACATGTCCCGAAATGAACAAGCGTATTTTCCAAGAGTCACGTAAGTGTAGGAAAATTGCATATTATTTGATGTGAAACACACGCTAAATAATCGCTGGCGCTTGTACCGTCCAACAATATAAAGATTATTAAAATATCTCTAAAGTATAACTTACAACCTTCTATTATTATTCTATTTAACACTTTTGAATTAATTCAATAGATGCTATACGTTCGTAATTCGACTTCGGCGGTACCATCACAACTTTTTCTGCCTAATAATAGCAGAGTTAAGCGCTGCTGTGTTCGGGTTTGATGGGTGTGTACAGGAGACATACTTATTCGAGGCTAGAACGAACGAACTAGTTGAGGGTAGCAACGCATCTATGGTCGACTTCAGGTTGGTCACAGATGACCATGGGCAGCAGTGGCCACTTATCATCAGGTAATCTGCCTGCTTGTCGGCTATCCAATAAAAAAATGTTAATTACTTATGCTTTGTGATTGTATTGTCTAAGCTGTACATGCATTAATACCTTTTATAAATATGCATATCTTCCATACACTTCAGATACGATGGTAACCTGTAGATAGGGGACAAACATTCTATTATATCTTTGAAGTAAAATCAAAAAATATATTACCAATTTCGCTTTCACAATCTATCAATGTTTTCGACAGCACTTCTGGTAACATTGACCACACCACTGTTGCAAAATTTTGTTTCGCATTATCATCCCCTTCCTCTATACATACATTGAGCGCTTCCCTACAATTTACTAGAATCGTATCATCACGATTCTGAATTAGGACGTTTAGAAGGAGTTCCCAGACTAATGGTTCTTTTATAAGATCTTCTGGTAACGCATCTTCTGTCATGAGCCATTGAGACAGCTATCATGCAAAAGATGTTTTATTAACTTTGTTACAAATAATTTTATTAAGAACATAAATACCGCATTTACATTCTTAAGAGTTTCAGTTTTTGCTGTCTTAAGTTAAGACAGCAAAAAATTAAAGGAAGACACATAGTTCATTTTATGTTAAGGGCGATAGGAATATATAGACTTGCACAACCAATCCTAAGCAATATTAGACTCTTAGTATGGATGTCACTTTTATTACATTAACGTCGTTAAGAGTTTAACGGTAACCCATACCGTTAGTGACAAAATTTAATGTAAGTTTCCACGTTTCGGACGACAAGTGAAGCTATCGATCCCGGATGATCCCATATAAATACAGTTTGAAAACCTCGACGGAGTCCCTATGAGCAATTCAAAAACATATGAGGATAACCGTATGGTCTGATTAACTTGTTCTTGACTCAATTAGATAATATACTTTAGAGCAATGTGCTTATTTACCTTTGTAGATCTATGTATAACAGTGAGACTTACTTACTTGCTCCTGAAGGTGAGGGTCTTATCCATTAGGTTTATCTATCTATATGGTTAGTACCAGTTATCAGTAAGGGTTTCAATTAAACCGATAAATATAATAGAGATGTTTTTTCTAAAATCTACTCACAACTTGTATTCTAACGTAATTAGGGATCCTTAGGGAAGTGAAAGCCCAGAACAAAATAGCTGGATTGTGTGTATAGTACACTGAAGAGTCCGGTTGCAACATCACTACCAGACGGTCCGTTGCTTTCTCGAGGTATACCCTCTGGTCTAGTGATTCTATGGAGCCGTTCGATATGGTTGACATCTGTTTCAATTATGAAATATTGTTTATTTTAATGTGTATTGTTACATGTATGTTTCTAATAGTCCTAAATATTTTTGGGGTAAACAAAAGACTTAAAAGCTTAGCGTCAGAAGACGTTGTTGACTCTACGGGGAGTACTTACCTACACACTACGCGAATTGGTAACATAGACAATTTTTTAATAAGTATACATTTAAATTCAAAATAACAGTAACAAACAAGAGTGCTCGTCATTATTATTTGATTAGTGAAACTTGATTTACAGATTGGATAGTTAAATAACGTCCAAACCGTAGCAATACAGCCACAAGGTATTATAATAAAGCAAACTTCATTACCATTGAACAATATAGTAATAAACTATACATCATTTAATTAAATTTTTAAAATATAGACAAAGAAAAAATACAGTAAGAAAATATCTGGTTCCATAACTAGACCGCACAAATGTTATTATTACTTTATAAGTATAAAAGAAAATGAAGAATAGTTACGGCGAAAACAAGCCAGAGCGCTTTCACTATATGAGGAGGTGGTTTAAAGAATTTAGGCAGGCGTAGGATATGTTCCACCAAGAATGGTAATAAGGGCGCCGTTGCTTCTTCAGGACTAAAATGTTCGAAATACGAGATAAAGTATGTTAGGTACAATAATAGTATAATGTTATTAATTAGGTAGTTCATATAAATATTTTTGTATATAAGACAAGAATCTTCCTTACCCTCCTTGATATACAAATATTACTTAGGCATATTTGTAAGCGAATCGAGTACAAAATTACCTACATAAAGGTTTATGATGTCCGTAGCACCCAAACGTTTATTTATAACACGTAATCTAGTTAGGACGTGTAATGATTTTTGTAAGGTATTATTAGAAAGTGTCTTAAAAAATGAACAAATTACTTCAAGTGTCTAAACGCGATAAGGATCATTTATAAGGAATTGATTAATTTGCCTCATTTTTAAATTATTTGATCGCTATTATAAAGCTATGATAAAAATATCAAAATGATAATACTTCTCCGAAGATTGGCAGTAGAAATAAATGTATGCGAGTAAGCTGTAAGGTTGTGTTTTCTGTAAAAGCAATCCAGTGCTTTCAGGTTTTTCTATTCCATATTGTAACTCCATTAAATCAAGCTGTAATAACAAATTCTTATTTTGATGACATTTATTGGTTCTTAATAATAATTTCAAAAACCCTCATTATAGGAGGCCCTGATTGGAGACTGACTGAAGGGCTGGTTGTTGGACTAATTGCAATTAAATTAATTACACATTATTTACTTACTTTGTTCTCAATAGCACATATTTTATTATTATCGTCGCGTACACTATTACCAAACAGATATTTTTCCGCTAAACCTTTAAGCATCTCTCCCAAAACTAAAGTGCTAACTTTACGTATCATGCCATCATCCCTAAAATTCAAAAAAATCGTGAACCATAAATCTATCTCGTTTTGATTATATTTAAATTGATTCATGTGTATATAATAGCTTGTGCTAGTGTATTAGGTGTTTATAGTTATTTGTTTACCTTGATATCTGATTTTGTGGTAATATAGTGAGATATCCTTTAGAAAACAATAGATCACAAAAGTTCATAGATGCTTCAGTTTGCGTAGTATCATAGAGAAAGTTAAGTAAATATTTCAAAAATATTGTATATTCCTCTGAATTTATTTCTTTTTGATTGTCCTAAAACAATATTAAGAAGTAATTGTCTAAGAATGTTAATTTTGTCATATTTCTAAAAAAGATGTAAGCAAATTTCTTTATACCTTTACAAATATTATAAGATCGGACATGACTCGTTGAATTGTATCACTCATTTCTGAAGCACATTGCTTTAGTAAGTTGATTTCTTGAATATCGACACAGATTGTTTGAACAAAATCTGTTGGCTGATTCCCATGGTTTAGAAGTTTTATTAACCTACGTACAAACACCGTGAGTATTGAATTATTAAAGGCATTCGATTATGTTTTGTTGAATGTTACATAATTACTTAACTAATATTTTACTATAAAGCACTCATCAAATTGTAAATTGCATTACAATATTGTAATGTTTGGTCTCAAGGTCTTTAAGTACGCATAACAATGTTTGGTGTATACCAAGGTTGTGTTTGGCCCCCTATGTTTATTAATTACTAAATGTGAAACCCTATGATATATCATTAAATAAAGTACCTATTGAAATTAAATGTGACAATAATATTTTAAAATTTAAATAAAAATGAACTTAATATTTGGCAAACAAAATATTTGAAATTGGTTCATGCCGTCATTTAACGCACCTTAAAGTATCCATTCCGATTTGACACAATACAACCAGAAACATTCCCAAATGTTCGCTTTTACCTACCAATACTACTTGGTTTAGGGCCATTAAAAGCAACGCAAACCATTGCTTAAGTACTTCGACCAAGCACTTAGCTGTTCTACTTCGGATAGCTAAGTTTGTAGGCTGGTAGGACACTAAAGCATTCAGAACTAAAGCGCTGCACAGCACAGTGTTTGAATTTGTGTTGATTCGAGGCACCAAAGCGTTTAAGACAGCAAGTAACTGCTCAGTGCTGTAAGCGCTTTGTGTGGATAATGGGGACGTGGTTCCATGTAGGCTGATCCTGTGAAATAAAGAGCGAAGGGGTATACGTAGTCAATTTTGTCCATTTAATTAATGAAATATTATTGAGAATATACAAAATACAGAGGAACTACATATTTTTGGATAAAGTACAATTAAAAATAGACAAAATACAGACGAACTACATTTATTTGGATATTTGTAAAATTTTGGCCATTTAATCGGATCTCCAATCTATTTACTACCGTAATAATAAGTTAAGAATTTATGTCTTTACTCAAGAAAATATTCAGAAAGGTTTCGAGTTAGTGCGCAATGCAGCTCATATTGAAATGATCAGAATAAAAACCTACCCATTGAGTAAATCGCATATAAAATGCAAGCATACGTCCACGGCCGCATGCGAGCCTGTCGCGGAGTAGTGGGCCAACGTGCGCACCACTGCCGCCATTGTGTGCGCCGCATGCTCCTCCGCGAAGAAACGACGCTCGCGCCATAGCAGACGGATACAGGATAGCACCGTTCTTTTGTTATTATTTATTTGGTGTATAATAAGTTACACATGTTAAAGTACGGCTTTAATAATATACTAATACAATCTAAAAACTTAAAGCTAAAACTACAAACTACAGAAAGATTTTGAAAACAAAACACTCGACTGCTTGAAATTAATTGTCTTTGATACCCATATTTTGTGATCGTAGCGAAAAAAATCTAGGTCTATGGTTATGACACCTACTTAAAAATTAACGCCATTCTCCCTTTTTTCTCCGTTCGCAGGCACCATATTTAAAATATGTGTCTATTTCAGTATGACAATTCAGACGATTCTAACGATACCTTATATGTTAAAACCATTACCCTCCTTCTGACGCAGTCGGATAAAAAATCTAAGCTGCATCGCAGCAACGTAAGGATGTGATCGCAAATGTCCTAATTCTAAGTGATGTCGATCACACTTAGATGCGTTCGGTTTTTGGGGACTAAGTTCGTTTGCCTCGTAATATTCCTGCCTTTACCTCATCACGCCCTTTAAAGTTCTTAAATATTATGTCAAATTCTAAGAAAGTTTTATTATAAAATATCTTGGCTCATTAAAGATCAATAGCGACTTTTGTGTATTCTTCGTTCAAAAGGCAAAATCCGAAATTATAAGAATTATTAAAAGACGCTGAAAGAAGTTACGAAGCGGATATTTTCGCCTTCTAAAATGATTATGACGTAAGGACATTATTATTACGCAAAATATTTAACAGATCTTACCGAAAAAGTGCAAAATCTAAGTTAGACGTTGCTTCGCAAAGGAAAACGGTGATGTCGTTTTCTATCATATATTCTATCATACAAGTCCTTTCGGTTGAATTCAATTTATATTTATTAATAACTTCCATCAAGCATACACATGCTTTACTTTGTGCAGCTGTATCTCGTGATGTTAATAACCGTTTTATGTCGCATAATGCGTTTTGTCTGGTATTTGGATTGTAAGTTCTAGTAAAATTAGCGTTAACCAAATGATACATTGTTCTATGGACAGCAAATCACTAGAATTTTAAACTAAATACGTAAACTTAAGTTACCTATATCTTATTTATGTTCTTATAATGAATCCGAAAATGTTCGCCGTTCGTTTTTCGAAAAGCGCGCCATTATAATCCCATATATTATTCATTTAGAAAGGTAACTTATTTTAGTCTTGATTTGGACAGTCAAATATTTGTAAGGAATAAACGGTTATTGTAATAAATATGGAAAATTTTAAACAAATACATATTCCAACGTGATTAAATTTAAAACTTAAATATTATAATTTTAATAGTTACTATATATTTTTAGGCCTTGTGATTGATGAAGCGCATTATTGCATACGCTGGTAACACAAAATTTTTACCAAGTAGGGATGCGATATATCGAAATATTGCATCGATTTTATGCTACATTGAAAAACTTGCTCGATATATTACAAAATTACAAAATAAGTTCAGAAAATAAATTAGAGTTCAGTTTTATTCATTTTACTGTTGTTTAACCTACAGCTTTTTACAAAATTAAAATAATGATAATTTTTAACTCGCAGTCTGATCTTGAAATAACTCTGCTAATGACACGAAACTGGCATAATTGGCCACCACACCCGTATATCAAAATTATAGTTTATGATTGCCATACTTTTAAAAGGTTATTCAGTAAATTGATTACTTAAAAGGAAAAAGCTTGGTGTAATATGTTTTGTCATTATATCGAAAAATTGAATGATGTATTCCATTCTCTGTCCATATAGATTGCATTATCGATATACGCTCTCCTATTGGCCAGGCAAGTGGCAAACTGGCAACTCTTGAACTGTCATTCTCATCTGGTAGCTTCTGTGGATGAATGTTGGAAGTTTTATTTTTCGATTATTATATTGTTTATTTGCTTTAGCAAATTGTTGATCGTTTTGTTGTGTGTTCCAATAAAATCAAGGTAAAATAGAAATGGTTAGTATACTTTTATTTCGGAATTTGTTTATTGAATTGGCATCACAAGCATGGGTACTTGGCGTCGTAATTACCATTTGTAAGTAAATTGTGTGTTGTTACAGTCCGTAATGGAGTTTTTGAAAGACTTGCCATCGTACGATGAACACAACTTCACATTATTCAATACGGACCACGGCATCAGGAATTGTTCTAAGAGGCCATCGATATACCTCCCTACGAAAGACATACCTTCTGAGCAAAGTTGAGTATTGACTCTCATTTGAAGGTTCATTTCATTGTTGTTACAAAACGATCAATATGACATTGGATTTCTTTTTTTTCAGTAATCGTAACAGAAAAAACGAATATTCTATTAAGATATCTTCATCAGCAATGGGAGAAAAAGGTAATAATACACTTATGAAGTTATAATCATGTTCTGGCACAATTTTAAATGATAATTGTATTTATTTATTTATTTATTTATTACTGACTAGATAAGAGAAGGTTTGTTGGTTTGTAAAAATCACCAGCCACCAGTGGTTTGTAAGTGGTTTTAGACACCATTACCAAATAACAGACGTGCCAAGTGCATGTTATGTTTTAGTTTAAACTGATAAGGCAGAAGTTCCTATCCAATGCTTATTTAGTCCATAGGGGTAGCAATGCATCTGTTCTAAAGTAATGTAAAATTTATCTTATGTAGGGTTAATACAGATGTCCACTGGAAGCTGTTATCATTTTTGTCAGATGCATGCTTGTTTTATTTTACTTCAATGTAGTAAAAAACTTGCTTCTTTTGTATTTATAAGTTTGTTAATCAAAAATATCTTTACAGAACAACACATCCCCAAAGAAACGTGATCAAAGTCATATTGAACAAAATGGAGACGAGAGCCGACCACGCAAAAGGCCATGTTTAAACTCACCATTAAACTGAAATCATTTGAAGGCAGTACTAGTTACTTTGTGCTTCAGTTATGGACATTACAAAGTGTATGACAGTTTTATAAAAACATTTCTATTCCACATATTTAGGTCAAATTATACAATGATTCAAGAAACACACTGGTTTCATGTTTATTGGGAGTCTTAGGACATGGTGCCATTTTTGAGAATAAAATCTGAATCGAACTCCAGTTTTGTTAATAATATTTATGAAAATGTTATAGATCTATATACGTACAGTTATAAAAGTTCTGTGTATTTGTTGAAAAAAAGCAGTCAACTATGTTTTCTAAAATACTATAGGAAAATTGATATTATTAGAGGTACTGTCCAAATAAAGAATTTGACTAGAATTAGATTCAATATAAATAATATTATATTCGAGCATGTCTAGTAGAAATTTACAAATATTGTTTTTGTCCTAATAAAGATCTATTACAAAAACTTTTTTCATTAAATACACAGAATCAATCATTCCACGATATTACTAAGGTTTGCACACTAAATGCCTTTAAAATTCAATTAACTCAAAATTATATTTGCTGCATGTTGTATATTTCATTAGATAAAGTAATTAATTATACATTAGTTTGTATTATTTTGTACACCACAAACTAACAATGTGTTCAATAAATTTAGAATGTGTTAATGAAAATGGCACATAGAAATTCTTTTTGCAAGCTCAAAAAGATTCCTTTAAAATACTTTTTAAAATATTAAACTGTATTATTAAATCTTTCATAATACAGTATGCATTTTCTACTCATATTGTATTATGTAATCAGTAAGTTTGTAAATCATTTGTCTTATGGTGATGGTAGATGTGAAGTGTTAGACTTGTAAGGAAGTGAAACATAAATGGAGACACTTCATGTGTTAATTTGCCATTTCATATGATTATGAACATTGCAAATACATAAAAAACAGCTTCATACTGCTTAAATGCTTTTTAATTTCTGCATTGCATCAAGTGCACTAAGTAATTAACTATTAAGTCAACAATATTCTTTCTAGGTTCTTGAGTCAATTGAATTTGGTGACAAGCTGGCTATTTTATAATTATGTATTTGCAATACTAGCATGTATCAATACTTCTGTCTTAGTTGATCATAATTAGATCATAGTTTATGTGATGGAGATAATAATAAATCTCCATCACATAAACTTTTTATTCTAATGCCTGATTTAATTTTAATTTTAGAAGTATCCAAACTCATTAGCATTATCTTGAAGATCATTTCAAGTTTTATAAGATGTTTGCGTAATTTGTACAATTATTTACTATTTCAGTATTTCTTTTTTATGATTCATAGTCCAACAACAATATCTAACAATGGTATTTTGTACAATACATAAATTTAACGATTAGATCGGAAAATAGTTGTTTTTTATACTATAGAAGCAAGTTTAGTCATACATTTGGGGGCGATACGTTTTTTCCATAAAATAATTCAATCTCATTAGAGTGAGGACAGTGATCTTTCATGATACTCAAGAATGTTATAGCTTCTACATAGCGTAAAATAATTGTAGAGTGATTCTATACATTTTTTAAATGCCTGCATTGTTCTTTTTTATTATCATAACATTTGTAATTCAAGGAAGGTGAATTAATCAATGTGTTAGAAGCAAGCAATACAGAGATAACATAACAAGTGTTATTAATAGCATTCTTTTAGTTCTCAATAATTTATTGACAAATGTGGTAAGTTTTTTTAATTTGAATATTTTGTCCCTAACTTTTTATTAAACCTTTTATGTGAATAATGGCTTATAGAATTTACTGTCATTACTTCTATAACCTTGTTTTAGGGTGTTTGCAGTATATTCTTAGTTATTTGTTACAGGTCCACAGAAATACATGAATTATATAAATTTTATTGTTTTTATTTTCCCAGTGCCCAATTAGTGGATACTTCTGAAATAAATGTTCTTAAAATATTTTTGCAAATATTTTTAATAAATGTACTCAAGTCATACAAATTTTATATTATATTTATAAATGTTCTATAGCATACATATTTTACAGATTTGTTAGGCACTATTTGTCACTGCAAGGTGTTAAGCAAGATTTATACAGACATGTCGAACAATGTTAAAATATATTTAGAAGGCACTAAAAATAAACATACTTGTTATCGAATATTTTCAATCTAGTAGTATATTACTAAATAGGATAGGGGTTGAGAAAATGAAACAGCAAAACTGACTGAAAAATAACTTTATTCTAGTAATTATACTTATCTCACAATTTGCAAAGTTCCTCCACAGTTGCAACATCTGTTAGGTGTCAATGGGTACCTAATGGAATTGTCTCAATTTTATAGTATAAAATAATAGTGATAAATTCTTACTTATCACTAACACCAAATCACTAGATCTCTAGAAGCTTTTATGTTTTTCACATAATTTCATCTAATGGTCACTATAGACACCATCGTGATGAAAGGATGTAAAATAAAAATATGCCAAGTGACAATGACTTTAAACTTAAATTATAATAATAGATTGCTTTAACATAATGTTAGGGAAATTAATAGTCCAAGTCATAGATATAAGAGTTAAATCAAATGTTTTTACTTCAATCACCATGATATTAGTTTTTTAATCCTTGGCAGGCACTTCAATAACTCGGGGCTTATCGATAATGCGAGCCGTGCGGTTTCCTTTTTCGACAATACCAATGATCCAAGCTTGGTACCCTTCTTGCTTTTCAATATCCTTACAGTAAGCAGCTGCTTGTTCCCTTGGCAAGCAGATCAGAAGTCCACCAGAAGTTTCAGGTGCATGTCCTTGGAGCAATTGGAACATATTTCCACAAGCCTTGGCCACCGCAGCCATCTTGGCGATCACTGGCAAATTATGAATAACAAATGATACTTCATTTTTCTGATGAGATGCCAAATTTTGAGCATGTCCAAGTAGACCAAAGCCAGTTACGTCCGTTGAACCATGGGCATTGTATTTATGCATCAAACGTGCTGCAATGCGGTTGAGTCTACTCATGGAGTCCATCGCACGGTGATAAGCCTTACGCACATCCTCCTCAGATACTACTAATTTGATTCTATTCCAGCGTTCAGGCTGATCGAGCCACTGATGAGCATTCACTGCCACTTGGGTGCCTAGAGGCTTTGTTAGCACCAGAACATCACCCATAACGGCGTTATCAGGTACGATATATTCGTTCGGCTGACAAATAGTGGTAGCTACCCCACCAATAGTGCACCAAGGGTTGATGACGGTCTGACCGCCGGTAACTGACGTACCTGCTTCGAGGGCGGAATCCTTGAAACCCCTCATGATAAGCGGAATCACCACATCACGCTCCTTCTCGGTCATTTTTGTCGAAACTCCGAGCAGCATCAACATATTGTCGCACTCAGTAACACCCATAGCGTATAAATCGCTCAACACGTTTGCACAAGCTATTTTCCCCATCATGTAAGGATCGTCTACGAGGGGATAGAAAAAGTCCGTCGTTTGCACCAAACAAAGCCCGCCGTGCCTGAGCGGCGTCACCGAGCAGTCCAAGCCGATGCCGATGCGCGGGATCGCCACATGCATGAACTGGTCCTGTTCCTGCTGAGAATAGTCTTGTTGTAAGGATTCCACGAGCTTAACCAACACATCTTGGGGTACTTTGCAACTTCTTCCTTTCAAATCCGCAAATCGTGTAAGCCGAAAACTAGCTTCCAAGTCGTGTGCCACTGGGTCGAATGGCCGACGCAAGGCCAAGGCATTAGGGTTACCGGCCATCTCTAATTGCGCTGCAGCTAAACTATCTTGCGCTACACTAGACTGATACGACATATTACATAAAATCAAAACAATAATAAAGTTTTGTTTGAAGTAAGTTTGTTGAAAATGCCGAAACCCGACACGCCGCCAAGTGACGCTTGCAAAATGGCGTCTCTTTTACAAACAGGAATGAGTTTGAAAATGTGTTTTTATATGGACGATCCTCATTGGCCAATATAACATATAAACAACCGAATCTTAAATATCATTGGTGGATATGTCTCTTGATCGGTCCATTCAAGCAGTGAAAACATACCCTTGCTCACATTTTAACATTAACGTTTTGTTGTATGCAGGTTTGATTGAAATTTATTGACATTTTATTTTATTCATTTAATAGTTTATTCTAATTCCACAAAATATTTGCTCAAAAATAACTAGTGATATTCAATGTAATTATTATATATAATATACAATTTTTTCTTTTATCTGGTAAATAA
>DWNY01001214.1:0-13172 GCA_018250635.1 Telegonus apastus
GCAGCAGCACCGCGCACAGCTGCAGCGACGGCTCCTCGCGCAACTGCTTCGCCATCGGCGTGTGCCGCCCGTACCGGCTCTGCGGACGACACGCCTGAGCTATCGATACTGGAGTATGTGGATATGGTATATGAGGGCAACTATGACCACTTACCGTCAGGTCGACTGCATGCTCCTTTACTACTTCTTTTAAATATATTTCTTTAAAAAATCGAAACTAAAAAGCAACAATGAACCACCTGTTGAGAATGAATTTGAATGCCTCACGTTCGTGTATTTACCTCACTATCCCCTGCAAACTCCAGAGCTGCTATAAACTTCATACTAATGTCTCAAATAATAGGAGTAGTAATGGTCCTACTGCAAATGAACCACAAAGAGTAATATCACCTTAAGTAATAGACCATTCCTATCAAGTTATAAAAAAGTAAAATGTCATAAGCGAATACCACGCATATCTTTTCCTGTCACACAAGCATTTCATCCTGAATATGAGTCTAAGAGAATTAATACCTACCTTGGGAAGTGTATGATGGGGAGCTCTGTCAAGAGCAGAAGCCATGAGGCTGGCAGCGGTGGCAGCGAGGCGGCGAGCGCGCGCGCGGTACAGAGCTACTACGCGAATACCTAATCTATTGCAAGGGTTCATCCACGCGTTGATCGCTGGCGAAGCCGTGCTCAACAAGTTCCAGTCCAATCTAAAAACAACATAAAAAATTCAGAAAATTTAAATGTATGAACTCAATAAAACTGTAGTTTCCTAAAGTAATCACACTACCTCGTATAGTCAATTTTCTTCGTAATCGGCGTCCGTGGAGGCGCTGCGAAGTTAAACCACACCACCTTCAAGTCTATCGAGCAAGACGACGTGTTGCCGTTATCCTTCGCCGGGACCATGGTTGTGGTGCTATCGTTGGAAGGTTCGTCCGGCCCTGGAGTGGAAGGTTCCGGAGGGGGCGGCACTGGGGGAGGCTGGGAGGTGCCTAAATTAGGAGTGCTAGGTTTCGAGTTAGACTCTCGTTTTCTGAACAAATCTTCAATACCGGATGTGCGGTAGCTCTTTGCTTTCTCCTTATCCGGTTTAAGTTCCTCAGCTGATTTCACCGATTCCCTGCAGCTCTCGCTGTCGGTCCTCACCGGTTTCTTCTCTTCATTCGGTTTGTGAGACTGGGAATGTTGGGACACTTTGATGGATACTCCCTCTAAGCCGCATTCAAACATTATGTAACCGATAGAATTCTCCTTTTGGCTCTCAGCAGTTCCATTTTGACAACACTGTAAAATATTTCATAATTAGAATTATATAATTACTACTATAATACTAATAAGTTATTAAATCGGTAGTCTACCACTACTTACCATTGATTCGCATCCCTTTGTACAGGAATCTGCTCTAGTGAATTTGAATGAGACCTTAGAATGTTGGCAAGGAATGCCCGTGATGGTCGCGTCTTTCAGCTGCGAAGACTCGTTTCTGATGCGTCGAAGTTGTCCGTGGACTTTTCCTGAATTCAAAATAACCCGTAAATTAAGAAAATATTAAATTATTACGTTTAAATTATAAACAACATTGAATAGCATTGAATAAATTAAACGTACCAATATTCAATGTGATAGTTGTGTCTTCACACTGTTGTTGCGAGGTTTCTATGTATACAGGTTCGCCTTTTTCTGGGCCTCGTTTTCGTCCGGACCCAGAAGATTGCGCCGATATTAATGCCCGAGGTCCTTTCATGATTCCCAAGGATTTCTTGCTTCCTAATGCCCTCATCGTAGGCCGATAATACAGCTGCACTGACTCCAAAGTCTTTCTGGAACTTACATATTTAGCTACCACATTTTCAATGGACACTCCGAAGAGAGACACGCACGTCAAATCTTGTATATTGTCTAACGCCGAGAACGATATCATATCTTCAACAACGGATGATTGAATGAAAATAATATTTACTTTCGGCACTGTCAACGTTGCCTGAAGTTGATCACATATTGTCTCCTCGTATACGTTCGATTGAGGAATCGTAGCTAGTTTACATTTGTCGTCCTTTTCCAGTAGTATGCTAGACTCGTTCCGAGCTTGCATTTGTGGGAGCCAGTTCAAAACGTATTGCTTCTGCTTCAGAACATTCGAGGTCTTAACTGAAGAGATGCAGAGCAGACGCAAATGATTGATTACTGTTATGGGATGTATGTTCGCTAGGACAGGCGTCAGGGACTCTACAAACTTCTGAGTACTTTCCAAAACTAATGGTGTAAGCATCACGTCAACTTCACCGCGCAGTTTCACAAAGAGACCACTTTTACTATCACTCGTGGTTGTTGCTGTTGAAGTTGTGCTCTTATCCGTAGTATTCTCCTGGTTGTCTTGCATGCTTTGCGGCAAATCCCACCAGCCTTGAGAGTATGGATGAGCCTTAATTTGTGAATTGAAGTGGGGTGTCAAATTTGTAAATGGTCCATGTTGATTTTGAGTACCATGTGCATCCTTCTTTGGAATTAGTTTTAGAATGTGCACTTTTCCTTGGGCATCAAAGATGGGCAGATATTTCTGGCCAATATAAACCAAGGAGCCATCGTCCGCCCTTTTAAAAAGAGGCAGCGTAAAAACATCGCCACCAGTAGGCAAAGAGCACGTGGACCAATTGCCACATTTGTACTGAGGCAAATTGTTGATGTAACTTGACATAAGTAAGGGTGAGTCTACAATAGGCTTATTGGTCTGCATGTGTAGATTGACAAGAGTCATGTCCTCTTGAGAGGATATCGCTGAAATAAACGAAGTAGAGGACACTGATCCACTTTCCGAATCCGGCTGCACGCCAGCGCTCAAATTGCTTATTGTGTCAGGTCCATCGACGGCTTCAGATCGAGGAATAGATGACGTCCATTTCTCATTGGTTATGTCGTTTATGCCGAAGGAACTTTTTTCTTTTGGATTGCTATGACGGCTGCCAAAGGAATGCTTTAAGCTAGACGACCGACTGGGGAACATGTCTTCGTCTGCCGAAAAGAAAGCTTCCGAATGATTCTCGCTTGTAATGGACATGGTTCTCTGAACTTCCTGGTTGAGGGCTTCATCGTGAGGTGCCTGAGAATTAAGAGAGTAGTGTGATTCGGACACTGCTACAGACCGGGCTGGTACTTTGGGTACAACGAATGCATCACTTTCAGATGTAATAGGTTTCTTCGCGGTGACGTTAGCGTTATCTTTAGCCCCGCAACTTAATGCAAGTTTAGAATCCGACACACTACTTTCCATTTGCGGTACAGTCAAAATTGTTTTATTTAGTTTCGAATCGCTGTCAATTTTCGAAGTACCTAGCGGGACGGAGGAGTCCACTAGCCGAGCGTATGGAACGTCGCTTTTGGTACTCGAGACAAGGACGTTGTTACTTCCCTTGCTCGCACTCGTGTAGGAGAATCTTCTCGTTAAACTCCGCCTTTCAGCAGTTTGTGGCGATTTATTAAGATTTTGTGGCAGCGGAGATGGTATCAGGGTTGACACGTTCGTTGGTTGTAAACACACGTTAAGGCTGTTGTACGGCGGAGTATGGAAAACGAGGTTGCCTGGATGTAACAAACTTTGTCCATAACCATATTCTCCCGGTGATGTTTCAATTATATTGAACATAGCAATGTTTATACCCTCGTGCAAATCGGAAGGACTCGGCTTAAGGAAGTTAGGACCATTTCTATTGGAGCCGAAAAACGCACATCCTCCGGTACACCCACACTGGGAATTTTTCCCTTCATTTGGCCACAAAAACCATAGTCTCTTGAACTTATCGTCATGAAGTTTCAAAAACTTTTGCTGCACCAGGTGCAGATTCTTTGGACTTTGGGGCAATGATGACGCTGCTTCTATTAAGACCGGTCCCAAAGACACGGAACCGACGCCCACCCAATTCTCACTATCAGTTTGTTTATTTTGACTGCTGGTATTGCTGCCGTTCGAATGATGATGAGTATTTGTTTGCATGTTTGTCTGGGTGTAGAGTGCAAACTTTAAGTTCGGCAACAGTCCTGTTACGCCTGTACCGAAGCCGGATCCGTGCAGATTACAAAAGCTTAATCTAATCGGAGATATCCAGGACTGAAGTGTTGTATTGGAATCGGCGATATAAATATCTATGAGATCTACTGCAACCCGTATCATGCGATATTTGATTTCGTTTGGGGATGGGCAGCGATATTTTAATATAACATCTGTTTCCGGGCACATGACATTGTTTAAGCCATGGTGGCACTGCTTGGTGTTGTTGGGGGGAACCAACTCGTTTTCACTATCACAAATAAGCAATAAAAATGTTTCCAATGATGAAATTACTTGATACAACTGAGGTAATGTCATCCTCCCTGTCAATTGGCCCAATTGTAGTTCCATCATCCATGCGTACTCTACAGTATCTTCTTCGACTGATCGATTTGTGTCGCTAAAGAACCCATTTCCTCGTAACTGAAACGAGGAAAGCATTAAGTGCCCTTGTTGCAGAGCACTAGGAGTAGTGTTACCGTTAGAGCTGGACCGCGATGTACTATTAGATGAAATTAGTATAGATGGGCTTAGGAGAAGCTGGAGCTTAGTCTCCCTAAAGCTTTTGTCCATTTCGAAACCAAATCTCTCGATCAGTACGACGGGACACGGTGGTTCATTTTCGCTGCAGTTTTTCACTAAATGTGCCTGAATATCGTGTATTATTATTGACACGGTGACATCTAACGGCCTGCATCGGCGGGGGTCAAACGGATCCTTGCCGGAATCGCTTGAGTCGTCCATTGAAATATCCGTATGTTGATTTACACTGCTTCTGTCATTCATTTTCGACGGATTCTCGCTAGACCAGTAATACGTGTCCATGTTGGGAGCTTTTTGCATATCTGTGAACGACTGATCCTCACCAAATATATTTTCCAGTAAATTCATAAAGCTTGTTATTATAGTTCCGTATGCCAATAAAATGGACGGTCCCACTTCGAGTTCCACGCTTACTTTATCCGGGGGCAGTGTCGTGCGATCGAAATTATTTCCGTCGATCGCCCAATTGATTTGGGGTTGTTTACGCATTCTAGGTATTCTCATAGGAGATAGAAGTATTTCTTCCTTTTCTGGGGTAGTTATGTCAGCTTGAGGTTCGGGCCCTAGTGGGGGAATAGGATGATAGTTATACCTGACGCTTAGAGCTACTATCGGGACTGACCAGCAATCAACCCACCCTTGACTTTTGACACATTTTCTCCGCCACTTCGACGCTTTTAGCCTACAAGGCACCAGTTTCATGTTTTTATCGATGGATAGGAGAAGCAGTCTTGAAGTGTTAACTTCAGGCAAGTAAAGACTCATGTCTACTGCCTCACCTTGGACCCAAATTTTTAATGGTATAACATCCGGCAAGAAATCTATGAAGGGGAGATCAAACGACACGTCCAGTAGGTCGCCACAAAAGGCAACGTGATTATTTTCTTGATTGGTAGAACTACAGTCTATCCAATTGTACTGATTGCTAACTGTGACCACTTCGCACTCCTTTAGCAGAATTGATATCTTCCAAGTGTAAGGAACAAAGTGTAATATATCGGGTCGAGATTTATTAGACCAGTCATTTGTAAGATCTTGAAAGAAATCTATATGGGTGTATACAAAATGCGCTGTCGCCTTGCATCCTGTCAATGATAGCTGCCAACTCTGATGATGATTCCAAACTAAGGGGTAATGACATTTGACGGTATATTCAAGTGTTTCACTTTCAGCTAAACTTCTGTACTGGAGGCTCGTTGTTGCTTCTAGATGTAGTAATTGTCCTGTGATTTTTGTTGTATATCCATCTTGTAGTACAATCCACGGTAATGTGACTTCTAAATATGATCCGGCGCCGATATTTATATGTACAGCATTCGTTTCTTTGTTTTTAGTGAAAAGTATATCTATCGTAGCTTCATTTAGTGTTGACAACCTGATGTCGAAAGATTGCATCTGTCTTCTGTCGCCTGGCTTCGGCTGCGGAGTGACCTCTAAATTTTTATAATTCGGTGGGAAGAAAAATTTGAATAAGTGATCCCTCTGCCTGTCTGCCCACGGCCCATAGCTAAAGTCTGTGCCTTTGCCGCATTTTATGTCGACGCCCCAAATGGGAGGCGCAGACTCCACGATGTCACCGTTTGCTAGCTGGAGAAGCACAGGTTGTTCTGGCACCAGGCCAGGTTCATCCATATAGAAATAAACTTCAATGTAGTTTGAGCTCATGATGACAAATCCTTCACCCATGTAGCGAGGCGGTTCATCCACCATGGATGTGTAGTTTGGGCTCGGTGCTAACATGACTTTACAGTTCTCTGCTTTAGCCTTAACAAAATGCATTAAGTGATCTAAGCTGGACGCAGGAGGTTTTGTACTGTACACTAAATGCGCTTCTTCGACGCTTATTGACAATGTAGTGGGAACTAGGCGATTGCCAAATACGACCCTACTGGTGCAAACATCGATTTTAATAACGGGTATGAGATCACGCCATGTCCTTGCCATTGCTGCTTCAGATCTGACAGTGTCTTGAGCTCGTCTTCTCTTCTCATTGGCGTCGTTCATGGCTTTGTCACGGTCAGCCGACTCGTCCTCGTTCTGTTGTTTAATGACAGGCTCTAATCCAAATGTCTTTTCAAGTTCACTGTACAAATCACATCTGTTGTAAAAATGTAATTCAAAGCCATTTAACATTATTGAGAGGCGTGTGTCGGAGTGTGATAAATCTGCAATAATATAATAAATAATATGAATCACTGAAAATATTACATTCATTGGAAATACATTATTCACTATTGAAGTTAATATTACTGTGCCTCAGGTGCACATATTGTTGTATCTGATATGGATAGTTTACAACAGCTATAAGCATCATTATAAATATTTACCTTCTGATACATCCTTTGGCACATAGGAGCGCCACCACCTAAATATCAAGTATCCATCTTGTATACGGAGCGTGTAGCCGTAGTTGATGTAGACAATATCACGAAACATGATCTTACCCGAGAGGGCATTGAGAGTGAACGACCCTGAAATCAATATATATATATTTACAACAAATTCTCAGTATATAAGTATTAAATATAACTTTAAATTGTCTATTAACAATACTAAAAAAATCAGATAAGTCAAAGATTTTAGTTGGAGTGTGGAGTGTTGGAGTGTTTTGTCTGGGTATGCTTCAGATGTCTCCCATTTATGGGAAAAAATCCATACTTAGTAATGCAAGATAAAAACCTGTCCATATTAATTTGCCTATTAATATTGGACTAATAACTAATTAATTAATTTATGATTCAGTTCATACCACAATGTGTACTTGAACAATTGTGTAACTGTAAGTTAGGATAAAGGTATGTGAATAAATATATCAGTATAAAAGATTCAGCAGTAATATTAAATATGTACATTAACCTTGCAATGCCAAGCATTGAAGGTTATTTCTAAGAGCATGGTAATTAAGGCAATCATCATACTAATGACTGGCATAAAAAGTAAAATGAATGAAGTGAATAATAATCATAGCAGTCTCTAACAGTTATCACAATGAAATCAGGTATTATCTTATCAATCCACTGAAATATTCACTGACAACAATTTTAGTGTGTGTGTAAATATCTTTTTAAGCAGCAACAATTTATTAGGACTCCTTCCTATTAATTCAATTATAATAATCATCAATGCACCACGTCAAGAGGTGGACTATGGTTCCTGATAGTCGCTTGTTGACTCAGATTCAGTAGTACATCCCTAATAGAGTATATATCCCTATAGAATAGGTTATAGAATTATACCAACTTAAGAAAGAAGAAAGTTCTATTTGTAATTAATCTTTTAATAATTTTTGATAGTCCTCAATAATTAATTACATAACTTCTTTTGCTGTTTCTTAAATTTGGAGCAGTAATTAGCAACCATCCACATCTATATACATCAATGGATACAAGAAAAAAAAGGTCTGTAACAGAGACTTATTGATGGATCTCAAATGAATATTTTTCACTATGTTTGAAATTACATTATGTGTGTGAAATTTTCAGTGTAGTTAGTAATGAAACACTTAAATACCATGTCATGAAATGTTACAATTTCCTAAAATCACATATTTGACATATTTATATCTTCTCCATAAGGAATGAACCTTCCTAAGTTGTAGTAGATTTTGACATTCAAAAAGAATTCTATGTGAATAAACTTTGAATAATTGAGATTTTAATTTCAATTTATATTGCATACTCAATTGCATTAATTTACCTAAATCAGCTATTGTAATGAGTTATACATATGGTGATTTATAAGATAACAATTAGTTATTACTACAAAGTGTCAGCATATTACTGCAATCCATATCCACATATCTAGAGACTAATGATCTGTATTATATAGACAGATATAAGCAACACGGGAAATGTAGTAGCAACTTCAGGTAATTTTTCTCACTGTGTTGCACTCAAGAATCTATTTAGTTGTTGTTGTTGTTGACGAAAACAAAGATTGTTAAGAATTGATTGTCTGTATACATAAATTAAATTTAGGACAGTTACAAACATAACTATTGTTCAAAAAGAGTTCTGTATGAATCTGTGGTAGTTTACCTAATTACTAATTATCTACAGATATTTATAATACGTATAAACAACACTGACAAGTTGGATTTAACAATAGAATATATATAAGGTTATAGTGAACCATTATGAAAATTATATATTTTTTCAATGCCAACTTTGCCCGATTCAATATATTTATCATAATGACATATTGTAGCATTCACTATGAGGTGATGATTTATTTAATTTGAAGCTAAACAATTTCACTAAGCATTAGGACATTTTATACAAAATATTTGTCAACTATAAATGTCATCAACATTAATTAATTTATACATTTCATACAGGTTTATTTATATTATAAAATTCTAAATGTAAAGCCATTCAGGATAATAGATTATCCATTACATAGAAATATAATAATATGTTTTTATAAGTTCTCACATTATTCTGTGTTCAATGCCAATTTTTTGTTAGCATTTTATTAAGTACTGTAAGTAGATAACATAAGAATAGGTGCTGTATTTGAAGAGATCAAATATTAGTTGTAAGATGTAATTGGAGCAATGTTTCTTTGACCTAAAGGCAGATGACAATTATGAATCATCAAAATTGAATCTAATTAACTAATTAAAGTTTGTCTTTTTGACACTGTCTTGGAATTTCTTTATCATAATAGGATGTTTAAGTACTGTTTACAATTTATGACGGTAATGTCAAATTGTTTTTAATTTGATATGACGAATGTTATAATGTCATTTTGTTATGTTTTTTGTTTACCATTAAATGCAGTACAATTACAAAAGAGGAACAACGCTCACCAATCTTAAAGTTCTCATCTTGAAAGTAGAATCTGTTGATGAGTCTAGTGAGGATGTAGCCGAGGACGCGGCTGTTGTAGTACGTGATGTAGACCACCCACAGCACCGCCGAAGTCAGCGAGACGAGCAGCAGCACGAAGTTGCGGTCCATCGTTATCTCCGCGAAGTCGATCGACGACGAGTTCCATCGTTCCGCCACTGGCTCCTCGAACACGCTCGAGTTATCCCTACGAACAAATTCACAACAATACACCCTTTGTCAAGTCACAATACACTTCCTAAAATATCGACCAAAACACTACGCAGTAAACACCTACATGATGATGGAGGTCCTCACTCAATTATTTCACATCTTAAATGGAAAGCTGAATTGGAAACCGATTCGGGCATGGCGAGCATTTCTAATTAATGTTTCTTATCAATTTATTTGCAATCACTTGCCCAATGCCCATCGTTTCGTTTTGACAGCTTGGACTTCGTTCTACTTCGAAACTTCGTTCATAATATTTATGGTTTGTAACTTCTAGCTAGTCTGTGATTTGTACCACAGACTATACTGTGTGTGTGTAATGAAGTACAGATACAAACTGGAATGAGTAAGTAGGCGGATCTGCTGTGCTTATTAGTTAGTCACTGCTTGTGTGTGATTAAGACACGTCACTTTTGTTTTGCCAGTAGTAAAATTTATGTAAAACTTCATAAACATGCCATATTGCGTAGTTTTATAGTGCAAACATGCTAGCAGAATACATAATATATCGAAAGTAGGTATTTTTTACCATACGTAATTGTATTTGTATAATTATTACAATTTAATTTGACAAAATAATATAGTCTACGATCAAAAACTACCATTTTTACTTGGAAAGCCCTATTTTCAGGTGACATCGTGCAAATTTTCCATTAAATAAGGCTTTTGAATCTCCATCACGAGCCTAAGAAAAAGCTACCTACGTACTTTGAGATAAGGTACAATTTAAATTGTCAAGTGGCTGCCATGGTTAGGCTTATGAAATAGCAAGACAAGTGATAATGGCATAAAAGGGATGTTGATACATATGAGTTTAAATATTTTTGTTTAAAATTTATATTATTAGAAATTACTTGTTCAATCATTTCGAAATACCTTTTACATTGAAGTATGCACATTGTTTAATTGTAAAATGCAAGAAATATTGAATAAAAAAGTTGTTGCTAAGCAACGTTGTTGTTTATTTACTTCAATTTGATTAATAAGAAAAAATATATGCGGTGAACTATAAAGTTTAATAAAATAGTGTTAATAAAACGTCTTTTCTAAGTGATTCCTCATCTTGAATTATGCATACATATTAATTTAAAAGTTGTATTTGATCTACTACTTGATACAATAATCACTCCAGGCAGGCTTCCAATAGGTTTTCATAAATTATGACGGAACAAGCACATGACTTACAACATCATCCTGATGATGAAGAAGTAACCCCAGGAATTGAACCTAAAGTAAGGTAAGCAGCTAAGCTGTAGGTGTATAATATGCTACTTATACATTTACTTAGATAATCAGATATATAAGTACTTATTTCTTTAGCCATCTATAGTATCAATTATTTATAGTATTCATTGAAGGTGATAAATAAAATTTGCGTAATAACTGGTATGGTGAGGACATAAGGGAGCCATGTACTTGGCCGTGGCGTTCGATCTTAGTCGGTAGTCGTAGTAGTATGTTGTGCTTAGGGATAGCAACGCATCTGCCGTCGACCTTGATAGGACTTTGATGTTTTCTGGGGTTGATTTCAGATCATTAGTAGCCTCTTTCCATTAGTTGGACTGCATGCTCGTTTGCTACTTCTAAACTATAAAAAAAATCAATAGTGTAGTGCACGCATTCTTCCCATAGACACTACGAAGTAGTTTTAAGCAACGTATACTAATTTTCGGGCATTACACATACATCGGCCCGCCCGCCGCGCACCATGTCTTTACCTGGCGACCGCCCTTCCATTCCTTCTCCCCGCTCCCCGCGCTCCCATGCGCCCGCGCAGGTTTGGCCAAGACGACAGAATATACTCATATATAATGCTAATGTATTGTGTCATTATATATATAAACATCTACCCACCACAATTGTAATCCTGTATAGGTACTACATATATATTAGGTCTTATTCCGACATTATAATTTTTGCTTGCCGAACTTGTTACCTGTAAGTATGGTTATCCCCACAAGGGTAGGCAGTTAGTCACTGTGTCCATCGTGTATGTAATTTTACCTTAATCGAATTTCTAGTTTCTTGGATCCACTAATTCATACCACCATACATATTTTTAGGATATTTGTTATTAAAAGTATTATAGGTAATGTTTTGATAGTCTAATTCTAAACAAATTGTTTTACAGATGGGCCATTCCGCAAAGGCTGGATTTTATGACCTTCGTTGGGAAGGAAGTACTAGCGGTAGCACACGATATTTACATAATATTTTTAAATTTCAAAACGAATAGTGAATTGGTTTACGTCGCAAATGACGAAAAGAAAGGCGACGGAGTGGATGTTATAGCAGGTATTTTACCTAATTTATAATTTCACGTTATAAAAAAAATCTATTCGCGATTAATAATCGAATTCAATATTATCATCACCGTATAGCTATGAAAAATTTATGTAATTAGCATGATTATGTGTATTTGCTATATTTGTGCAACTGGCGCTTCGATTTTTTAAAAATGAAATAAGAGTCTTACTACCTATCCTATCATATAATTACATTACATGCCAAATTACGAAATTTATGTACCTTATGGCACAAATGGCACAAAGTTTTATGCATAATAAACCATTTATATTTCACCGCTGTTTATCGTTAACAAGCTACGTTAAGTTACCGACTGCTCCGTTACCAAGCTGTCCGTGATATTTTGTATTAGCAGATGTCACTCACGATAAAATGCCTTGTTTTATTGTGTTAATCTACATTTACCAACTATTTTTGCAGGCCATAGGTCACATTTGTTTGCGTTTGCGGAGAAGACTAAGCATGCAAGGATCTTCGTCGTCAACTATCCGACGTTTAACATTTTAGCGGAATTAAAAGGTAATACGAAGTATTTACCAACTTCAGAAAATATTTTACAATAAATATTAGATTAAAAATATTCTGTACGTACTTTGAATGTTCCGACAGCTATAAATATTGATTGTCTTATGCATTATGAATAATTAGATATTTTTTCATTCTTACGTGTTTTAACAATGTTTGACGTTTTTCATATATTTTAGACATGGATATGAACCGATACAAGGGTCTGTGCATGATGGAGTGCGACCTGATCGCAGGGTTCAGTGGGTTCCCTAACTACCTGGTCTCAGTGTGGTGCTGGCGCACCCACCATCGACTACTTTCCATACCTACTGGAGTGGTCAGGCGCGATCAGATTTTTATGTAAGCTCGGATTTATCTATAATTTATTGTGCTTATTAAATGCATAAAAGCACTTATAGTCTAGGGTTATGTATTACGGTCTCTTATGTTGAGAGTCTGAGGTTCAAATCTCAAGCACGTTTTTATTTATTTATTTTACAATTAATTATCACATTATTTAACGATTCATATCATGTATCATTAAAGCAATTTACGTAATTGACATGGCTGAAACGTATGTAAAAATAGTTTCAAATGTACTTATGTGAAATCTAACCGCACTCATCAATCAACAATCTAAATTTGACCAGCGTGGTGATTTAATTTTTGAACATATCAGGGCAAGTCGTTCGCACATGTTGGTTTGTCAATGCTGGGGCGAG
>DWNY01001215.1:0-13170 GCA_018250635.1 Telegonus apastus
GTCAAAAATAATGTAGCTTTTTCACTCATTTGGATACTTGTGAAAATTATAATGTTGGATATTGTGTTCAAGCAAAGTTTCATTTGTATTAATAACACAAAAATTAAAAAACAGCATCTCGCAAAGTATCTGTAAATATAATCATATACTTAACTGAAAACGTATTGTTAATTTATGCCTTCATGTTAAAAAATATGCAGAATGTATGATACTTCCCTCAAATATGTATTGTTTTGGATAATTTTGTAAGTACCTACGTATAGTCGTAACTATCATCACGTTGAACAAAGTAATTAAAAATACGACACACAGCATTTATGAACGTGACTTTCCAAACTTCATTAAAAAACAATACTCATGCATACTAAATCAAAAAAGAAAAGCCAGGGTTACCGTGTCCCCTGCACGGAACCGGCAAATATAATTCTAATTGCCGTGGGGTTGCCAGATTCGCGTGACGTGCGGGTCCCGTATTAAGTTGCACGCTCGCAGCGGGAGATTGCCATCAAGTGGGCAAAGTCTATCGCCTTGGCAAACAGGGGCCCGGTGCGCTGTCAGCGAATGATTTTATCGCTTGCGTCTTTAAATATTCATTATTCATTACCTGCTATTATAATAAACTTCGCGCAAATCAAATCTTGATGAATTGCCGGGAATGCGTTTCCGTTCGCTTGAACTTTAAATTTGTGGTTGTGTACGCAAAATGGTCGCATATTTTTGTCTCATATTACAAAAAATAGGACTGTCTGTTTTAATTTCCTAATAGTGAATGACAACAACTCTTGCAACTTTTAAATGGAAATTTTGATGTTATCCTTGTTATTAATGAATACGAAAGTTTAGATAGATGTTTGTTACTCGATGACGTCAGAATGGCTACACCCATCCGAATGAAATTTGGCACAGAGATAGATTATAATCTAGAATTGCACATGCTACTTTTATCCCGGAAAATGTTCTCTTGGGATGTAATAAATGCGAGTGAAACCGCGAGCACAGCTAGTTTAAATTCAATATGAATATATTCTTAAGTATGTATAGACTCAAGGCTTACCTACATTTATCGTAATCGATCTTATGTTCAGCAGAATACTTTTAGACACGCAGTAGGATTTTTACTATACAACTCCTATCCTATCTTACTTCTATACATATAAATCAAAGTGCCCAACCGCTGTGTCTATATGTGATCGATTTTCTAAAAATCTAGTGAATAGAATCTGATGTATGTATGATTTCCATGCAGGCCAAGTCGCGGACACAAGTAGTATAATATAAAGGTGAAAGTTTGTGATAATGGACGGATGTTTGCTTTTCTTTCACGCAAAAACCTACTGATTCGATTTGGATGAAATTTAGCACATACATAGATGATTTACAATAGTTATGGACCTGAATTAAGATATAAAAGTGGTGTAAAATTTTTTGTACCTAAAGTATAAATGAAATTACCTGATTGTGCTGGTTCTGTTCCGCCATCGCTTTCTCCTTGGCTTGTCGCTTACACTTGTAGCGATGATTTTGAAACCATATTTTGACCTGGAACAAAAACAAACAATGATTGCTTGATCTGAAATAACAAAATCTAAAAAAGTCAAGCATGTGTCCCTAACTCTACATTTTACTATTTTATGTATCATGATCATTACTTACCTACTGGTGATTTAAAAACAGTCATTCCGAGTAAAGTTTTCCATGCTTGCTTATAAAGCTTAAAGCATTTTACTCGTTTAAAATACACAAAACGTATATTAATGATTTCCTAAGTCATTGAGGAAAATTATAGGTATTGTATATCTTTCTTATAATTACAGATATTGTCGAACTTTGGTAAAAAAAAGGTAATTAGTGGATATTTATTACAGATTACCATTTAAAAGGATTCAAGTGGATAATTTATATATAAACTTCTTCAAATTTTTGATACTGTTTGACCTGTAGGTATATACAGGTGATATAAAATGGCGCTTCGATTTAGGCTTTCAATAAGGTCTGGGTGGTAACTGCAAGTTGCAACTCACGCAACTAAATGAATCGGCTCTCACGAGTAGACGACGACTACCTTCCTATATTTCTCTATGTTAATTTAGTGCAAATTGATGTAAAGCACAGTTATACCCTTTATAACTTGCCCAATATTTGATCAAGAACTAACCAAGTTACAATTCATATATGTATATCTATACGACTCTACACAGTCATAAATACTAGCGTAGCGTAGTTTATATAACGTTATCCCGGTGTACATTTAGGCAATATAAAAAGCCTCAGCTTTTCACTAACATCATAGAACATTCTTGGCAAACTTATAAATTGTCATAAAAATATCATTATTTATTGTATGGGTGCATAAAGTAGATAATATAGGTAATATGTTACGGCTTTAGTGCTTTGTGACATTTAAATTCAATCAAATAATATGCTAATTGCCAAATTTTTCATTCATAATACATTCTAGTGACACAAAATGTTATAGACTGGACGTGTAACCCCGTCTCCACTGCGGATATGAATGTCAACAGCGGCGCTGGCCGCGCCTGACCTCCCTGAAATTAGCGCTAGGGCACGCTACGGCACAGTCAACACTCCACCTTAATGACGAAAGAATAAACACGGCTCATGCGCTGTTTGCCCCACGGAGCGGGCAGCCTTTGTCTACGCACGCTCGAAACGCAGCAAAATATACTCTTTATTTATTATTTATACATCGAGAGAGTTTCCTCCGTGTTTATTCTTTGAAATGGATGTGTGCCCCTCCCCCGAGCGGAGTTTCTCGCGCCGTTCCGTTATGAAAACGCTCGCTCGTGCATAAATACCCGCCATTTTGTCGATGTCTCGTTTCGATACCGAGCCGGAGATCCGTTATGATAACAAAGTAGAATAGTTACATGGCTACTACGAAACGCGGTGTAGTGTCCACTCGGCTCGAGGACTTATCGGGTCGTATTTGTTATTTTTCGATGTTTACTCTCGAGGTGTGGACGGACTTGTTCGCTGTGGGAACGTCGCGAAGAGCGGCAGGCGGTGACGCGCGCTTTCCGTCGGAGAGCGACGTTCGCTAGTTATTCATGGGTTAGGTGGGTGAGAGTTAATGAACGGGCCCCGTCGGCGGGCGTCGCTTATTGCTCTCCGACGAGGCTTGGACGCTCTCGTGTCGAGTACTTTCTTTTCAATCTCCTTGTGCATAATGCTCCGTGTTTCCTTGCACGCACTCTTCAGCCGAGAGCGCCATTCAATTATTTGTTTTACTTCTAAATGACTGTTGTTTCTCGTCGAGCGATGCGACATTTCGGGTGTGTCTGAGGGCTTTAGAGCGTGTTCGAGAACTTTACACCCACTTGGCGGCCGAGCGTGATGTTTTTCTATCGGTGTACTTAGGTCGCACTTAACTACCGGGATACCCGTATCGGTAATTGTCAATAATGGTATACGATTTTACAGCTACTTTCGGGATTGTATCACTTTAAAATTGGAAGGTTAAACGAGGAGTCGTTATGGGCAGCTATAATATCGTAGGGTGCAAAAAAAAACTTTCATCAAACCAAATTGGTGGCCACCCAACCGGCTGTCATCTCGACAATACAAGTCAATTTTGGCGCCAATAACGAAGATGAAGTTGAGTAATTCAAAGCGTGTTGTTTTATTTTGGCCGTTTGTTAAACTACATAGAACTCATAATGGTATAGCAGGTGGCGAGGTGTCGGGTCGACAGGCTGCCCACGATCATAGGTGTTCCAATCCTGCGAACGATGACGGTGCGCTATTCGGACACAATTATTATAAATAAAGACTGCTCTCGTATTTGTTTAGCTCTTCATTTGGTGTAGTGATTTTTTCCAAGCGTGAGTCTACAATTTATTTCTCGTGAATAGGTACATAACGTATTTATATTGATAGATGTCATGGACATTTGACAAGCGCTGTGCTGTGTTGTTTTAGTTTATTTTATGTTAAAGTTAGTTTCATCTAGGTTAGGTAAATTGAATTTCAAGAACATTTTAGTATAGTTTAATACATACATACCAAGTAATGATTATTCGTACAGTTGATTTCTCCATAAACCTTTTTATAAACAATCTAAAAAACTTAACAATTTACACCCTCACAAATCATAAGATTTGTTTATAATTTGTATTGCAGATTGGACTCTACATTGTTAACCTATTTTACGAACGAAATTAATTAAATTAATACTTTTATACCACATGAATCAATAACGACAAAAATACAGTTATGATAACAAAAACCTAAATTCATTAAGAACGCTCGGAGCCTACGACTGATTTGTACGTACGCCCGAGCCTCTGATTGTCGCTCGGTGCATTGTGCCGTGGCTGAGTAAACACGCGCCCGTCGCCCTGACAGCCGATCAATGCGCCTCATTTATTTAGTAACTTATAAAAATATCACGGAGCTCAAGCAAAAAATTCTAAACTCCGACAAACAAACACGCTACAAAGTACCAACCTTACAATACTAGCCCTTATTACAACGTGTTTAAACTCGCAAATACTTAGAATTATTTCTGCGTCTGCAAACCTAAATTGGTGTATTTGAATGTTATCGGGACGTGAGTGAATGTAGCGACAAATAGGTAAATCCGAATTTGGTATTCCAATGAATTCTGCGGTGTTTTTACAGGTGATAGCGGATCCTATCGTCATTGTAATCCGATGAATGGTCTGGGAAGCATAGTGATGATATTAGATCCTGACCTACAAAAACGGGAGAGAAGAACTAATAGACATATGTATATCTGTAACTATTCTTAAACATACATAAAAGGAAACACAGGACTCAAACGGAGCAATTATAATGTTTAATAAACCCAAACAATTATTGGTAGGCACGGTAAGGTAAGGTATTGATTTTGTAATTATCTTTTGTAGACCTATGGACTATAGAGAAATTTATTTACAAAATTGTAACGATTGGTAGGTGCCTTATACTGGACGGTGAAACTGTTCTACTAACGTTAATACGACTTTGAATAATAACTTACCAAAACTTAGATGAATAAAATTAAAAAAATATAATTTGGTTTACAAAAAGATACATTTTTTATGTTCACCTAATGTTAAGTGGTCATTGCCACCCATGAACATCTGTAATCAACCCCAGATAAGATCAGAGTCCTACCTCACGTCGGCGGCAGTCGCTTTGCTACCCCTGAGGACTAAGTTGGAACGCATCGAATAAGTATGTCTCCCTTATTACACCTTTCAAACCAGAACAGAAAAACACTTAACACTGCTGTTATGAGGCAGAAAGTGTAATGGTGGTGGTGCCGCAGTTGAACCACAGAGGGTTCTACCACCTTAAACATGACAACATAACAGTGGTTGTGACCACCTTTTAACCATATTTACTATTAACAAGGTTATTCTGTTTCCAAATCTTCTTACCTAATCACAATTACGCAAGCAAGTCAATTCCGGACTGTGTTAACATTTCCACCGCGCACGCAAATCAATTTTTTACGCTTATCACAATATTTGCCCAATAAAAACGTTATTATGTAGCCCATGCGAGTTTAAAGCGGTTTAATCATTTCGTATTGAGCAAATATTAATACTGTGAATTGTAGTGTAAATATTTGGGCGCGTATAGTTCACGGTCGGCGAGAAGGGGCTGAAGCGGCTTGGCGGAAGGTTACATAGTATATTGTAGGTATATTAGACTACAAGCCAATGGAAGTAGCTTATAGTAGTTACACGATGTGATATTCTGTCGAAAATCTTGTATCTATAGTGTTTTGTAATCATGGTATATATGTTCGTTGTTACTGTTTATGCCTGCTAATCGAGTTATGTAGGTAGGTATCTACTTCTTATCTTAATATTGATAGGGAACCATTTCATATATACTACATAAATGTAAATTATGCTAGTACGATGATTCAGGTAATTCACTTTTTATAAAATGGATGTCACTGATGCGATGTCACTCCTGAAGATTATGTCTTTAAACAAGTGTAATCCTTACCAAACCTACAACGACAATGAACTTCGAGTGGTAATTGCAGTTATAGGACAGAAATGTGTGACGGTAGGACGAATATAGACAATCTACACAGTGGTCCATCACCTAAGAACTACAATAATAATATTCTGTGAATTATGTTGATTATGATAACGTATACCTTTCAATCTTCTATGAAATAGGCATTTTAAAAAATCTGGATCGACTTTTTGGTTTTGTTAGTATTATGTTTTGATTAGTAAGGGCAATAAGTAGAGAATACTTGCAGATATATTTATTCAACGACAAAGAATATCGTAACTTTAACATGGGAATATCTGTAGGCACCTACTTATTAAGCAGCCTAATGATTACATTCAATATATACGAGTAGGTATAACGGTAATGTACAATTTATTTTATTTCAAAATAAGCTACGAAAATTCAAAACATCAAAGTAATCAAAAATATTGATAAGCATATAAAGAATTTATGAGATAGGTAACCTAAAAAGTGGCTTGAAAGTTTCGGGTTCGCAAAAAATCGTACCTACAATCTATTAGCGGCGGTCCTACGCAAACATCGCAACTGTAATGCACTTAGCATTACAAATTCGGAGCGTCACACAAAGGCTACCTGCCCCACAATACATCAGGTGCATTATCCTCTTAGATAGCTAATCCTATGCCACAATGAAACAGCAAAAACTCCATTCACAATAATATAATCTCCGAAGAATCGTTTATAGTTCGTCGTTATCAAAGAAAGCGCGAACTCAACCGAGAATTCCCTATTTATCGGTAATATTTTCGCGGTTATTACACAATTGCGGCGAGGGAAGCTAATCATAAGGTTTTTTTCGTAAAGACACAATTCGAGTTTCGCAAGATATCCTGTTCGCAAATTTGTTTTGACATGTTGGCCGCACTGAATGTGCGTTCGATATGTGAATGAATACAGATGAATACGGAGCTATGATACCATAAACAATTTTCATTTTTTCTGTCCGCGATTCGAAAATGAGGCAGATGATTTTATTGCGGCCAATCTCCAACAGGAAGCGCATTGAAATCCCACGAGGATAAGGGATTAAAAATGTGAAATTAGATTTTTGGATTATTATACGGATATTCGTATCTGTTGAAAGACTTTCGGTTCGATTAGGGTGATTACACTCAATTATTTTTTAGCTTAAATTCAGTCCACTTCAATTCAAGTGGTCATTGCGTTAGGACCTGATTTATTTTTATTAAAATTAATTTATTCACAAGTTTCTTTTCTTCACAATTTATTACTCTCCAGGGATAGTTTTATTATCTACATCGGGTTGATAACCACTATGACTAAGATTTAAAACTCCCCAACGACTGTGTGTAATTTCGTTTGTGATCTTACATAGAATGGGCGTACATAAGTAAAAGCAAAATACTCATTTTCTTGCTCAATCCTCTTAAAACCAGTAGGTAAGTACGTAGTGATTCACTATTGCATAATTTTTGTTTTCTCTTTAGAGTTCATCAGGTTCAATTTTATATAAAAGACTAGTAAGATATTTAGCCTAACCCGTTTGACATGTAATAAGGTTTATGGAAAATTACAGTCCAGGAAAAAGGCTGAATGCGAAGTTCTTTACTTTTTAGCAGTAGAAATCAGCTGAAAACAGGCTGAATCTGGTATCGCCGCGGAACCCGCGAATGCCTCATTCCTACCGTTGCGTCATAAGTTTATTAAAAATGGCAGTCCAAGAAGCGATTGCAATGTTTAAGCGGAGCGAGCACTCGACGTCCATCGGCGGTTTGACAGCCGTCATTGTTTGAATCACGGCCATTATCTTATTGCTCCCATTAAACAGCTCGAGGACCCGCATGCGCCGCATCCGCCCGCCGACGATCGTGACCGCACAATGGCACCGAGTGTTGCGTGTGGGTCTTTGTTCCAGCACGAGATGTGACACCGTAGACGTGTTATCTACTGGATTCCCATCGATTCCCACCAAAGTCTAGGTTTGGTGGTAAAGAGTATAAATACTACGGAGTTTGTATTCTTAAGATTTTCACACAAAAACTCATCCTGCTTCGCGCTCACACCATCTCGGATTTATTGATGTTTGACATAATTCTGAATATCTTTGTTACAATTAGTAATTAATCGTGGATTTAACCCTTTCTCCCCATATCAGATCTACTACTTGAATATATATTTTTTATTGTAAACGATTTACGCGTAAGGGAAATTCATGAAAAATTCTTAAATGTTAAAAAAATGTAGCAAATCAAAGGCATGCAAATGCCTCAAATTACCCAAAAATCGAGCACCAATGGTCGATGACATCGAAATAACCTCATAACATACATTTCCTGGACCTACTAATATTATTAGAGCTTGTATACTGTACCTACCTATTAGTACGTGTGTCTTACCTGTCAATTCGAAGATCAATTTCACTTATATTATTACGATTGCTAACTACATGTCAATTATTCTCTGTTTAGTATTTTCGATAAACAATGTATAAGAATTTTGTTCTTTCCGCATTGGTCGTCAAATTAAGTAGGTATTTGAATCTAATTCATAAGAGTACCTACCCAAATAATAACTTTAATCTTCCCAAATAAGCAAACTGACATTAGCAACAGCGGAAAGTAAAACAAACAAATCGCAATCAGATATAGAAGCGGGAATGCCTGTGGGAGTCTTCGTATCAACAGTGGCGGCTCGGCGGGAACATCGAAATTTACTTAAGTTAAATAACGAAACGCGAGCCCTCTGTTTGCTCGCCCCGAACGTCAAATACTGCGGAATATTGTGGACGCGCCGTTCCAACTTCGCCTTTATTGCGGCCTCTGTTTAAACTCCGCTCCACTATGAATATGCAGCAGGAATGCGTTTAACTTCCACGTTTCGGTCGGCTATTGCCCCGCTGATGGCTCGATTCGCTAAATGTTGAGATTTCTGAGCGCTCCCAAGTGCTCTTTTTGAATGTAACCGCGGGCTCACGAGGTACCCGTTCTTTGGTTTTTAAATCTCACAATACTATGTTTTTGTGAATATACTTTTCGAGTGAAATCCGCTTCATATAAAACCTGATACGGCAATCGGTTCCCGAGTGTTCCAATCAATGGCGTATGCTATGCACCTCTATTTCACAAGCACTTTGCTTTTACGGCAAACAAAATAATATGGAAGTAAAATTGTTACCCGATAAAAAATGTAATAGGCACCTATATACCTGTAGTTAAACAATACCACTGCTATGCTGAACACTTCCCATCATCTTTGGCTAATCGGTCTACAATTTATTAGTGTATTAAAAACCTTTTTTGCTTCTTTTTGCTATCTTCAGAATTACTACACATTCCAACTTTGTCATTTATATTTTATTTGAACACGATATCTTTTTCCTCTCAAGAGGCTTTAATTTACTTTACACAAACAATTTCACTAAAATTTCAATGTAAGTGGTAGCCTATTCCAATAGCAACAAGCTACCCAATAGGCATTCCAACAAAGATACCTAGGTCTCTCAAAATAGCACCAAGCGAAGCATCGGTTTTGAACAAAGGAATACTCGAAGCTGCCAAGGCAAAGATCACGCGCACGAAGAATGCAACCTGACACGGACGCTCGTCACCCATCGGGCACGCGCGCCGGTGATTGCGACTGACAGGAGGGTGAGGATTACTGCCCACTAGCCCGATACCGACAAGTGATAAGTAAACAAAGCTATATGACCGAGAGTGAGACACATAGATTTATCTGGAGACTTTTACAACTTTTTAAAGATAGTTTAATAAATCGTTAAGATCATGAACATACTCATAACGCTATACAAGAGACTAGTGACGGCAAATCTTTTTAGATCCTGCTGAGCACTGGTCTGTCCACAAGTGGGAAACGCCTGGAGCGTATTCCACCATAATGACGCTGCTGTAACGCAGTTTGAAGAAAGTACTCTGTCTAGGATAAATGTCTACTATCCAATAATTATAACCTGCACCGATGGCTTAATGAGCACTCCGAAACTCTAGAAGGTTCAGCCACTTTTGATTAACCATCCAGCTCATGATCGTTCTGAGCAACATCATGGCGTGGCCTGACTTTTTAAATTCGATTAAGATTTACACTACTCACTAGCACATACCTACAACTTAATACCGATTTACCTCTAAACATTTAATTAAATTCCTAATCCTAATTGTACTTACATATCTATAAATATTAGGTTAGCGAAATTACGCTTAAATAAGCAGCCGTAATTACGTGCTCCATTCATACGAAGAAGTTGAGATATAACCAGTTAATTGCCTAATCGATTACCCAATCAACCTGCAGCGAACAATGACCCGAACGCTATGTGATGGACTCGTGCGAACCAATTAATACCACCACAATGAGCCACATTATAATCGTCGAATTAGCGCGCCCCAGTCGTCGTTCGCATTGTCTCCGCCAAACGTCAGACTGACGTTTGTTTTGGCGCGATTCCGACGCCGTAAATGGTGTTGACACCCTCAAAATGGAGATTATTCATGGATGTTTGCGACCCATTGTTGGGGTTACACAGTGAGTTTATGAAATTTATATTGACACGGCCGAGATTATTGAGTCTTTGTTATGAAGGATTTGAATTTTACTCGCGCCGCGCTCCGTGTGGGAAAATCGGGTCGCGTGCCGCTGACAGATATTAATAATGGGACTTGCGAACTGCGTATATTCACGCACACATAGTAATCTAGACCTCAATTAGGACGTCCTGTAGGTGCTTTATGAGCCTGGGTTCGATCGTATTTAATGGATGATATTGACATGAGCTATTATTGGGTAGTGCCTATGACAATATTTTTTCACAAAATGATATTTATATAAATATTCTCATGTTGTTATAAAAATAATGTTAATGTAGCGACAACATACCTATAAATATCTCAAATCTTTTGACCTTTGATCGATTCAAGAGTCAGTTCGCATGTACATAGTTCAAAGTACCATGTTCACTAATTTGAAGACAGCACTCGAAAAAATCAGACAAGGGAAAATATTCTCGGCTCTCCAGAATCAAAGCGACCCTCGATCCACTGGAGTTTTCGCCGAAGCGTGAAACAAGATGCCAACTCTAACGAGCTAACCTGAACGCATCTTACGTGTTGCCAGCGGTAAAAATAACAAAGTTGTAGGACATGGCGGCCCGAGGCGGTTGGCGCCCTCGTATTTTATACGTTGTTTGGATATTTTGTCGTGTCGTAGGCGTTTTGTGTTCGGTAATTGGATACGGGGATGCAGGGGTCGTCGGTCATAACCGGAGGCGTTATGTAAGCGATTATAACTTGATTTATGCTGTCTGTCGGTAACAGTCGCCGCGGGCTCGAGGCCCACCCTAATGTGATAGCGTTAATATGCATCAACACGCAACGCGTAGTGTCGCGCTTTCACTAATAGGTTATCACAATTATTTACAGAATTGAAAAGATGAAGTACCTACCTATCAACCTATAAAAATAACCAAGATAGTTAAATCTTTTACAGGTTTAATTAATAATGGACTCCTATAATGAATATCGATAACCTGAATCAGATAAATTAATAAGAAACGAGGTCCACTAACTATACTTCTATGTAAAGAAAGTATATTAAATAATTGATCACGTTCATAAATAAGGCCTAAATGTGCGGTGCTAGTGGGCTGACATTGACATTTACCTGTTGTACCCACCAATAAAGGTCAGAGTTCTACCACCTTCTAAATATTCGTACAAAAGATGTCATACCTCACGGTCATAAGTTACAGTTACAACAGACACCCAGTGTGTTGTGTAAGTGTAAATATACCTAAGTACATACCTGTGTGGGTGTTAGATGTATGAGCGAGGCGAGATGCTCCCGTTCGGGCGCGGACAGGTACTTCTGCTGCTTGAACCGTCGCTCCAGCTCATACACCTGCATCAAATGATAACAGATTATAATCACAGTTATTTAACAGGTTAAATCTTAATCTTTGATAACGTCATCAACAATCCATTACTGTTACTGTTATTTACAGAATTGAAAAGATGCTCCGCTAATTAAATATATAGTCTAAAAATAAAAGTTTTCTGTTCAGCGTTTTTTTGTTGCAAAATAAGTAGGTTAACAAAGGTATACTTGTTTCATTCTTATAACATTACAATTAACAAATAGGTACCTCGATAAGTCTACATAAAATACAATAATGCACACCCGTAAAACATTAACCACCTTTGGGGTATTATTATTGCCGCGAATTCGTATCTACGCTCAGAATATATTACAAACGTTTTACCTATCCTCTTTAGGGTTGATATTAAACTAAAGAACTTGATTATCTTAAAAACATAAAACCCGACGACTTAAAATAAATTGCCTTTGATACCCATACTCATTTGATATCCATATTATTATAAAAATATTTCGTTCCATCTCCCTCTTTTTCTCCGTTTGCAGGCACCGTATTTAAAAATTGTTGAATGGCTTATGTCACCATGACAACTGAAACAATTCTAATGACACGTCATATGTTAAAATCCGTCCAGCCATTAGGGTTGTAGGACATACCAAAGAAATGAACATACATACATGCATACATGTGCTCAAAAATGTGACGTGATACATACATGTGCATGTGCCCCTTCTGATGAAGTCGGGTATAAAGCTAGTGGGTCTCTACATCATAAAATTAAATTATTGTTCTAATTTTGTGGTTCCCGTAGGTACTACCTATCACTTTAGTAGGTGTGCGTCTTTGTCTTGTATACCTGCCTCGTTCCTAATTATACAAATTAAAAAATCCACAGACAGTTCGTATAACACAGTTGTGTGAATTAGGATGTTTTGTTTTATACTAAATAGGTGGATAGATTTTAGTACAGTTTTATTTGCTATCAGATGTATTTGATCATTATGGCTTGTACTATCGAATTAACCAAATCAATAATGACATTTACAATTTTGTCTGCACAATTATTATTTAATCAATAATTTCACTATTCACATTCAATATTACACACAGGTACTTGGGTTCAAACGCTATCTACTACCTGAAATTCCGAAATTATTACCCTCAATACAAATTACACCATAATTACAAATTCCGTCACGTTACACCAGAACAGTCACATCCAACATATTCATAGTTAAATACATAATTAAACATTCTGTTACCTGACGCCGGATTGCGTTAACTTGGCTATTTAATTT
>DWNY01001216.1:0-13169 GCA_018250635.1 Telegonus apastus
GTAGATGAAGAAAAAAAATTCGAAACGTATATTGGTACAGAGTATCCAAGAAAAGAAAATATCCCGAAAGACTTGAAAGATCAATTTTTCCTTTGTAACCCAAGTTGCGTTAGTTACTTTCAAATTAGTTCTAAAGCACTACTTTCTACTAATGGCGGTAGAACTGCGTAGTTCGAATCTAGGGGCAGTACTGCCACTCTTACTTATAACAGTAGTGAAACGCGCTGTTCTGGTCTGAAGGGTGTGATATAGAAGACATTAGGTATGTCCGAGGCTAGGACCTAGTCCTCAGGGTAGCAATACATTTGTGACCAACCTTAGGAAGGCTTAATTTTATGTGGGTTTGTTTACATATGTGTGGGCGGCAGTGGTCACTTACCAGATGGATTGCATCATCGTCAATCCATTATTGTCCCACTGCTGGGCACGGGTCTCCTCTCGATGTGAGAGGGCTTTTTAGGCCATAGACCGTGCTGGCCAAGTGCGAATTGGTAGACTTCACACACCCTCAAGAACTTTTTTAAAGAATTCTCAGGTGTGCAGATTTCCTCACGATGTTTTCCTTCACCGTTAAAGCAAGTGATAATTAATTTCTAATGCGCATATGACTTCGAAAAGTCAGAGGTGCGTGCGTGCCTGGGACTTGAACCTCGGACCACCCTCGATTAAGAGGCCAAGATTCAACCATTAGGCTATCACGATGGATTGCGTGCTCGTTTGCTAATTCCATAATATAAAAGAATCTATGAATCTCTCTGTAAGAGAGATAAAAAATATCCGAGGGTTTTACATGTACATTCATAAAAGGCCCTGATTAAATAATTCTACAGGCAGCTGCCCGAAATATGAACGGATATCCTACTTCGTCTCGCCTTAATCAATTTCAGATGAAGAAAAGTTTCAATTTGGACGCCATTACAAATTCTGTGATCGGACTCGCAATTTAGCTATTTTTTAAACATTCATTTTGAAGACATCTCAAAGAAATGGTTCTTCATTTCAATGAATAATGTTTCGGTTGCAAGATTCTTTAGATTAAAAATATTTAATTATAAATCTTTCAAAATATTTTTATGTTTATTTCATTTTTTCATAATGAAATACTTATTACTGAGGATGCACTTAAACATAAAAACCAAATTTGAGATATATAAATGATATACATATAACTATAGATTGTAGATATTTATTTACTTTAAAAACGTAGTCGAAAACAAAACCGAACTTTTATGCACCAACAAATTTCACGTGTACAAAAATATTGGTTATTTTAAAGCTTTTACAGTGAAATTGGCTAACTAGGAACTCTCATACATCCATCGGTTTGGTACCGTTATAACAGGTGTCATTCCTATAAAAATATAGAGCTTTGTGCAACTTTCCACTGAAACTACGATAAAATGGATGGTTTCACCACAGATGCGAGTTGCGAAATGTTTATTTAGAATTGCGAATCTGCAATCCCTTTTAGTGGATGTGTTACTATTTTTCATGGATATCGCGGTACCGCTTTGCAGTGTCATGTATGGGAATATCGGAGGTGAATATGTAAACAGTGTGAAAATAACTGACGACCTAACGTCAGATCACGATGCGCATATATAATCCACAATGCGAATTTGTACTATCCAATAGACATTAAAGAACAAAAAACGATTCCCATGTGACTCATCAAAGTAACATAAACATAATGAGGATATAACTATATGGATAAGGAAGCAAACGAAAGAAAACTCGTATTGTTTGTAAATAATAACACAAATATATTATTGTGAGAAAGCAGTTAAACTAACTTAGAACTTAAAGAAATTAATTGCTATTTACGACTCATTACTCATTCCTATAATTGATTAGAAGAAAGTTAAAAAATACTATTTTAAGGACAGCGTCCATTTACACATCATACCTGCAGCAAAATGTAATAGGAACATGCTTATTATGTAAATTACCAAAACTGCTTCTCTTGTCCCTAAACCATTCTCATTCGAATCTCGATTATTACGTTTCATTTTCTAATCAGACCGTTTGTATCTGGGACGATAAATCTATTTGCGCGATCGCCGTCTTTGTCACTCGTATCGCATTCCAAGGTATGAGAAAGAGATAAAATTAGAGAAAAATAAGTTCATCGCGCATCGGGTAATATAATACTATCTTGAACTCCGGTGCCTTCAAAGGTTAAACTGTTCAAGTCTCGTGTTACTGGTATGAATGGGACGATAAAGCCTCAAAGTTAATAGGTAGCGTGGGCAGGCCACGCACGTACAGACAGGTTTTTTATGTATATATCCGTCAAACAAGGCGCCTCTGGCCGATGCGTCGCAGCGGGTACCAGGACCGCATAGGTCCACGGTTCATTTAATTTATTACGTACCAGTAAATTGTCTCCTTTTTTGCTCTGTTACTTTCCAATTTGTTGGTCGAGTCGTGAATTGATAACGCGTCCAATTAAGTTGGTGATTCTTTCTCTATACGGCAACCGTTTAACTCTGACGTATTTATGTTAACACTGATGCCATAAACAGTATTATAGGCTTACAAATGATCTACTTTACGAGGCGACTTTTACGTCGTATTTAGTTAATAATACGATTACGCGGTGTCAGCGCTAGTTCGAAATCTAATTGAAGTAAATACAAAGTTACAGATAAGAATTAAAATACCATTTTAATCCATATGTAAAACATGTTAACTTGCCATTTGAGTATATTATTTGTATATTTATTAAGGATATCATTGCAATTCAGTCAGTATTGCAATTGAGAAGAATGCCACATATGTCAGAATCTGTGTAACAGTAGAGCATACCAAAGAAATGGACATACATATGTATATGCATACGAGTACGCTCGAAAAACGCAATCTGGAATTCAACACATTGTATTCATCATCAAGGATATATTAAAATAAAATATTTAAAAAATAGTTACGTTTTCTGCTTACCAAGTAGGAGGTGGCGATAAATACAGTGCAGTATCTACTTAATGCTATCCATAAATGCAAGACAAACAAAGACAATAGGCATTTTGTTCGCACGAGTGTGCACAAATCTAATAGGCAGCTTACGTAACTCAGTACTAGGAATTAGTAGCGAGTTATTTTAATTTGATATGGCATAAATCATAAACAAATTATAACAATGTATTCACGCTACAATCTTAAGTTTCTTTCAGTGGAAGTATCTGTGTTTATATAAATATTATAAGTTAGTATGAAACTTATTATTAGGCTTTAAGTTTTTACCCATTCATGCAATTTTATATTTTATAGCAATGATACAATTAATAAATTGACGGAAAGATAAATACACATACTACAAAGCTCAGTTCAAATATTCTAATCACGTGGTTATAATTACGCCTATGAATCAATCTCGATCTTCGGTTATCGGTAAAATAACGGCTAAACAGTAAATGTTATTTGCTATCATAATTTATGTTATTCTTCATTACAATAAAATAAAAAAATATTATTGCCACTGATATGACATCGAAAGATACCGGAGTGTGACATTCTTTCCGTAAATTGTGATGACCTGGAGCATACTTCAACTAAGTGCCCAATTACAAGATCACAAACAATAAATATTTAGCGTTTACTTTTTTATATTTATACTAGCTGATCCCCGCGGTTTCACCCGTGTCAATGTAAGTAAAAAGGCATACATTAATATCTGCCTAATAGCAACTCACATTAACGCCCGGGACGGCCGGTCGCATGCGCGTGGAGAGCGCGCTAGTGCTTTTTTCAAAAATACAAGTAGACTAATTTACGCCTTAGATCTTCAGCTATCTTTTAGTGAAAGTCCCATCAAAATCGGTCCAGCCGTTTAAAAGATTACTTTAGCCAAACAGACAGGCAGATAGACAGACAGACAAAAAAATGTATTTTTGCAATAGGTACCATATATACTTTCATATACATTTAGTTATTTTTATATTACAAACAGACTCTTCAATTTTATTTATTTTTATAGTAGATAAGGCATGTAAATTAATATCCCCTGACAACAAAACTAAGTACCCATGTGCACGAAAGAAATATAGATAAAATCTTTCCGAACCTAACCTATATATCAGAAGAAAATCGGCGATAAAATTACAAGCAAAAGAAATATGTATACAATCTATTTACTTCGTAGTATCCACGTGGTCAATGTTTGTCTGGCGCTAAAATGGGAGCTAGCGCATAGTGTGAAACGGTGTGCAAATGAAAAATTTCAACCGTTTATTAATTTCGCTATTGTTGCCAATTTGTGCCGCTCCCCTGGACACGGGGTCGGTTATTCACTTTTATGCAAAGGTTTTTCGTTCACTGAATAGGACTTGATATCTAATAGGAAAGAGATTCTTGGTGAGGAACTTGGAAGGACTTAGTAGGTGATGGAAGTCATAGAATTTTGTAGTTTGACCTCGAGTAATTTCTGCTTGATAACTGTTAAATACATGTCAACTAAATACAAATCAAGGGTAGAAATGCACAGGGGTCGACTTTAGGTAGGAATCAAAATATTTTTTTAGTGCTCAAGGATAGCGACGCATCTGCCGCCGACCTCGGGTAGGACTGTGATCTTATCTTAGGTTGATTACAGATGTCCATTGGCGGCAGTGGCCTCTTACCATCAAGTAGGCTTTATGCTGGTTTGGTACTTCCAAAGTATAAAAAAGGAACATTTACTACTAAATAAATAAGAAATACCTACCTACTTTTACTTATAACTGTAATTGTTTCCACAGTCACCCCATCTACTTTGTCAACAAACTATCTTCCATTAATCCTAAATATCCGCCTAATACGATCATTTCACCACAAAACACTAGCAATAAAACTCCAATTCGAGATACAACAAAGCTTAACAAAATTAACTATCTAACATTGACTTGGAGTTTATATTGTTTGTATTGTACAAACCAACAAGCCAGCGTAAATACATCGAAAGCCACCTAAGAAGCCAAAACAAAGACCCTACGGTTTATTTTGAAGCGGGTTCTCAGAAGGTCCCGACTCGTGTTTGATTGAGAATTCTTATAAATAAATCTTCGATACGCTAGACTCGGCATAAGTCTTTGAATATAGGTTCTTTGAATGATTGAGGTCGAACGGCGAATGGTTTCCTATTATAATTATTAATCAGAACAAACTATACAAGTTTGTGTTGGGGAGTTTAAGTAGGTCGCAGTGAAGTAAGTAGCGTTGCATGTCTAGTTACGAAACCACCTAAAAAGGATTAGCGAAAGGATTTTTTTGCGTTTAACAATTTTTATTTGACACTGAATAATTTATACTGCAGTAGTAAATATTATTTTCAAGACGAACGTACAAAAAACCGACTTGCCATTAATCAGAAGGAAAATTTAATTATAATGAAGTAAATTCACGTTTTAATGTGGCAACGGGCAAGAGAAGCTGTAAAAAGTGTAAAAAGAATTGAACGAAAGCCAAAATTAGTTCATTTGACATGAAGCTAACCCGGCAATTTAAGATAAACGGCAGCTGGGTAATGGGCAATAAAAATTAAAAGTTAAAACTAATGTTGGAAAGCTGAAACGATGGTATTAATTTACAGTAATTTAACTCAAAAAATTACTTCAAGAAAATAAATATAAATTAAAATTATGTCAGTTAATGCTTTGATAGATTAATTTAAGAATTTTGAAGCGCTTGTCATTGGAATATTTTTCTTAACTTTTGCCGATTTTTCAACCGACTTCGAAAAGGACGTTCTATGTTTGTCTATATATTCTTTAATACTGTTCTAATTAGATTGAAATAAGGGTGTCTATAACCAAAACGCAACTTTATTATCAACTTTGGGCGACACAGATTCGTCGGTGCCGGTTAATTCGGCGACATCCGTTAAACCTCGTCAGAAGCTTTACGAAAAAAATCCAACACGAGTTGGCTTTCACCGTCCTTGATAATCTCAAATTGGAGCACCGTAGTGGTGTATGCCTCATCCTCCCTCAGTTATGTAAAGGTACCTGTGACAAAGATTGTCAAATAAAAAGTATTCTATATATACATATACAAAATACTTATGTAAAATGTAATGTTTTATAGGCGGTTGAGCATCGACCCGTGTCTGAGCGCAACAGAAAACTATCCAGATGACGAGTATCCAAATTAAAAACTCCAATTAACCACGCCAGTATTTTTGGGAAATTTCAAAAGTAGGTATTCTTAATTTAGTTTAAAGGAATATCCGATTAAACCACGACTGAAAAACAGACATCTGTAAAATTATCTGACATTTTTATAACGTATAAGTTTTTACATTCTCCTGATCAGTTTATTATCGATAAATGCGCTTCTAAATTTCCCATACCCACTATTGTCATTCTCAATGTACCTTAACTTTGCAGTGTAACTAAACAAGAAACTGGTGAACTTCATATCTTACCGCCTGAGAATATCTGCAGCAAATGTCTGGAGAAGTCAATTCATCTTAGTGCCTAAGTAACTCCAATACAATAAGTCCACGTTCTGTTCATCGATGATAAAATATCCAGAATAAATCTACTCGTATCAAAGAATCTAAATCTTTTCAGTGAATTACAAACAACAACAGAAGTAGCATTGTGTTTAAACATACGTGACGTTGAAGAGTAGTTGAAGAACCTTCCGTTTCCGTATCGAAAGCTAAGCAAACAAATGGACATTTGACAAGGGACAGTCTTCAACTACCTACGCTATCGCTTCGGCTAATAAAAATAAAGACAAACCAAGCACTTGAGTCTTTGCCACTTATGTCACCAATGGAAATTTAAGTACCTATTTAAATTCTCACTGCATGGCACGATTACATTCCCACTGAGAAAATAAAAGTATCATAGGCGGTTCATTTGCAATCAGACTGGTGGGCTCAGTTTTATTTTTTCAAGAGCGAGGTATATTGCGTTTAGACATACCTAAGGGTTAAATAAAAATATACAAACAAAAATTTTGAACCTTTAAAATCATAGAACATTTAACGTTATAAAACTAGCAGAGATTTTAGGTGCAAATGATTTGAGAGCACGTACGCTTGTGATATGTGTAACCATGTAATATATTTTGGAAGCGTTAATTAAGTTCATGCGAAGCAAAGTTATCTCCTATATATATCATATTAATCACAATTTTCGATATTTGCTTAATTTGTCGTACTAAGAGGTCAATATGAAAATATACAGGTTTAAAATACGAAGGAATATGTTGGTGATTTATATTATATTTTAAAGTTGTATCTTTGACATTGTACATTTGTCTGGAATAAATGAATTTACAAACATCATAAAAAACCGCTTAAAGGCAATCAAAATAGTTATTTAAAATCATATTTGCTTGCAGAGTAACGTTCCCACCGAACGTAATAGGAAACAGAAAACATAACTAACAAGATTACTTGTACACAGCTGCAAAAAATAACTTACAATCGTGACTACGTACGTGTAAGTTAGTGCGCGATGCAAAGCTTATAGGATTAGCGCAATTTGATGAGACGTGTTTGAATCTATTCCTTCGTTGAAATAGTTTCTTCTGTGAATGCCTTACATAAATATATATATACACCACATATCCATAATACTTGCACCTAACCACTAGGTATTTAAAAATACTCGCATTTCACAAATATTGACAGAATGCTTGCTAAATTACGAAATTACGAATTAATTAAAAGTACCTGGACCATCGAGCTTTGCTCGGTATTTAAATAAAGAAATCGAATTGAGGACTCGAACCTAGTACCTCTCGTTTCGTGACAGCCGGATTTTCCAACTGTGCTAATATAATACTACTGTATATACAAGAATTGCTCGTTTAAAGTAAAAATAATTTTATTACCATGGAATGAAATTATACCAAGTAAAACCATTTTTTCAGTCACGTCTTAACTCTCGTGGCACTCATAATAAGCATTACTGATGCCAAATTACCAATTAAAGTGATCCAGGTTTCGATCCTCTTTGACCTTCTACCACGATGTTAATCTTCCCAAGGGGCTCGAGTGCGAATCCACTCGAGTTTGCTGACTTTAGGTTGGCGGTGTGTGCTTCGGACAAACATTCGAACACAACGGCAAACTTCGTGCACCTGGCGAACTTTGATCCGCGCTAACCAATATTGTACGAGGAAATTCTATTCCCGATTCCAATAATATTAAGGATATGCTTGGGTGCATTTATTGGCAGACGAGGCATTTAAACTTTGTCCTCAGGGTAACAGTGCATCGTGATGGATTTCTAATAGGGTTTCAGAATTATATGATCTTTAATATAAAATGTTAGTAGATTCCAAAAAAGCATTTAAAATCTATTTTTACATTGCCCGCACTTTGGCACACACTTTTCAGTTACAGTTACTTTCGTTTGATGACCCGCGTGGCGGAACGTTCGCCATACCGGTCTGACACGCAATGGGTTCCGGGTTCGATCCTCGGTCAGACATATATCTGAATGATTAATTTAGATTTCTGTTCTGCGTCTGGGTGTATGCTGTGTGTGTATTCATCTCTGTGCAGGGTGTGTATTCATCTCTGTGTGTTTTCATGGCACACACGACTCAGGATAAAATCCTACTGTGGAGCTATGAATGTAGAAAGTGTTTATTTTTATGTTTATGTTTACATTATAGTAACAACATACAATAAGGCGATCTACCTGTTCGATTTTCCCATATAACTGCCTTTCTATCTATAAACATTTTGTTTCAACTTTATTAAAACAGTTATTTAACTAGGTAATTAACTTTGTTGCAAAATCTTGATAACATTTCCAAAGACCTATTTCCTTTCTTAAACCTGTTAAATGTTAAGATCTTTTAACTTATCAACAACGACAATCTTAGATACATTGATGTCGGTAAGTTTATATTATAATGATAAAACTTTGTCGAGTTTAGTAATCTTATCAAGATAATTATTATGGCAACTATTCTGAGAAGAAATCTGCTTAATAAGATCATTACCCTCTGCAATCTAATCTATAAAAATTTGATAAGATAGTCCGCCATCAGACGGTGATATAAATATGTAGACAGTGATGAATTAGATACTGGGCAAGACGATATTATGGAATATTCGCTAGAATATATCTACCAAAAGTAGCTGATAGAAATTTCTCGCAATTTTCAGATTAATTACTGATCGTCGTCGTCGTCGTTTATATAATTTCTTGTAATCCCTTGTTTTAGCGTTTAACAAAATTCAGTGGTAATGTTTTTCGTTAGATTTGAATCCAGATCTCCACAGTAGGACGATAACTGATTTGAACTATTTTTTTGTTTACAAAGGTGTTAAATAAATAACTTACATCTAAGCGTTAAAATGTCGAGGTCGCTTATTTAAATGTAGTTAGAGTGACAGCTCATTAGTGAGACGAAGTATAAAATTTGAGCCACGCTCAGGAGTTGGTGAGAAATTTTATAGGTGTCGTAAAATATTCAAGTGTTATCTTAAGGTTAGATAATACATGTAGGTTTTCTGGAGATTACTTCACCAGTCAGTTTCTTCTTCAATTGTAATAGCAACTTCATTTTTCATACATAGTAAAATAAATACAACACGTACGGTTGTATATACATAAGAAGAGGTACCAGAGACCCATAAAATGCAAGACATCGAACGAATGTCGAGGAGCGCGACCGCTCTGCGTGACTTCGCACACATTCACTGTAACAAGCGACGAAACAGGTAGAAAAACCCGACGGAGCTAATATTAGACCCTGCAGGCCAAACATGAATTTGAGCACAATTTTAATTAAAACAAATATTGGTTATATTATAACGTACCCTATTGTACAAATACAAATGTATTTGGAAGCACACGTTCCACCGAATACAAATTAGACAGCGTTTCGAAAGTCATGATAAATGACGGAATTGGAAGATGTTGAAACAGAAAGATTTTATGTCCAACTTGTAAACGACGGACAAAAATAAATTGTAGGCACGAAGAAACATAACAACCGTTACAAATTATTTGTAGTTTTATGAATTGTATGTTGCTTATGCGATTATAAATTTTTAAATGTTTTAAACTCAGTTACAATAAGTCGGTTTGTTTAAATGAGTACTACTGAACGTTATTAACTTTTAAACACTTCGTTTCGAAACAATTATTATCGAATTAAGTTCGCGTGGAAAGTTCAACAGTATAAATGCAAATAAAATGTCGGGTGAGAATTTTAAAACCGTAGAACGTCCATTCTACAGCCCAGCTAACTTTTTGTTCGGTAAAGCCTTGTATGCACTTTTCTTTTGAGTCGTAATTCGTATATGGACGGAAAGCAGGAAGACTGGTACACTTATGTCTTAATACCAACGACTGTTTCATTTCTTTATCGTATTTGCATATCCGTGATACATGTTTCGGGATAAAAATTTCTTAAGTGGTCAAGTTGGTTTATTAAGCCTTCGTTCCTGTTTACATTTATTTTGAATAATTCTGTCATATAACTCATTCAACCGACATCTTGTTAAGTATGTCTTTTAAGACACATTATACCTACATATAAGTAAACTTGTTCAATGTCTGCTTCATTTCAATTCAATGAAGAATATACTTAAAGCCAAGTGAACTTTAATCGATTATGTTGTATTCAACACTTGTAACTAAAAAAAGAACCACGAAAAATTTAAACTCATTCCGCTTTTCTCTTTAAATTCAAATTTAAAGATTTTGTAGAATATAATGATAAAATAAAAGAAATACACGTGTTATTACAAGAAACGTTCAGAAGAACGGATAGTAGAACGATTGGTAATTTGGGACAGATTGAAATGGAGCCAGATCCATTAGGAGCGTTAATGTGGGTATAATCCGCTACATCCGCGACCCTTCTGTTGCGGAATTAGACGGAAGCGATGGATCATAATGGAATGCGATCCACTCCGGAAACAGAATCTAGGACAAATTAGTGATTGATAATCTTAGATGATTAAGAACTGTTGTTCGATCTTAGTAAAACGGAGAATGGTCAATATATCCGTCAGATAACGAACTGGAATCGGTCTCATGGAAACCATCTAAATGATTAAAGACCATTTCGGAGTTTAATCTAGATAATTCGATACTTGCACGTCCATATTGCCACGATACAAGGGATTCTAGTCAGTATGTTAGATGTAGAAATTATTATCTGTAATAAAAATAATGTCTTGGATTTTATAGTGTGAATAATTTGATATCGTAGTTTTGCGTCAATGAAAAGATTAGATTTTTTTTGAAAAATAAAGTAGATGTATCTACTAATTATAAAATTCTAAGAGACAACATTTAAAACTAAATGTTCCATTGTGAAAATAAAATTTCAATGAACACAATTGGGAGAATTCACAGATAAATTTATTGGTTGGTCGCGAATAATTGAATTTGTGCTATTTGTAGTGTAAGAGTAATTAATAGCAAATGCGATTTGTCGGTTACTGTAAATTTAATTAAAAAAAACTCGGAGATTTTTTATTATTAACGGTGGCATTCATCAATATTTGTAAGGATCAATAATATTAAAACAAGGGTATTTGAATAACTAAAGCGTATCACGTACCGTAAAATGATTTATCATTTAAGAATGGTACGACTCTCCGTGGATTTGAATGCAGCGGCACAAACACCAAACTTTCTTCCGACTTACAGCAATATTCGTCCCACTAATGTCTGGGTTGAAGCCTGTAGTAGTATTTTACATGGATAATCATTACACAATAGTCAAAGGTAATACTGTTAAATTACAACGATTGCGGTACTAATAATATAAGCCAAACATTTCTTAACAATTTAGAAAATAAGAAGATATCGTACATACTAAATTCACTATCCGGAGACCCATACATATTATAACGGCTGTCCCAAGATAGCTAAGTAAATAGTAAAGCTATTCAGTGCTTTCGTAAGCGTCTACACGAAAGCAGTGAAAGTCCGTATTTTCTTAATGTAAGGTCGGCTCCCAAGGGCCGCACTGCCAATTTCGTATTCTGAACCACGCTGGAAGCAACCTTACAAGCAGGAGTGTACATTTTTCCAAAACTACTATTGCTAGCAAGATTCGAGGTGGCTTTATTTATTTGTTGTTCATTTTTTAGCTCAAAAAGAAGAATCAAGACAACGATAATCACAATATTGTACTCACTCATTATACAGAAATCAATATAGAGGATTACGATATTAATTAAATTATTTAACAGTGGATTTGAAATTTAAGATGCCACTTTTTAAAATATGGTAATAAAAATATGTAGCTAAGTTATACTAAATATTTGAAAAAGTTAAACGTTTTTTTATAAACGTCTTAACTTGGCGAAACGCTTTGAAATTTTTAGTGATTTTTAGGGCTTTGCGACGATATAACAATAATATTCGTAAAAACTTTGAATGAAAGTTTAATGTAAAGATGCCATAACGATCAGTTCATAATATCATCAGATCAAATCATTACTAATGCAACGATGCGTATGTTGACGGAACATACTTATATTGGATAATTAATAAATTATTTACAAAAAGAAAGGTAAATAAATATAATTATTTATTTACCTTTCTTACCTTGGTAAGTGAATATAAAAGCTGACACATTTGCGAATTCTATAACACCTACTAATTTTAGCGTGAACGAGCATCTACCCAATAACAATAAATTATTTAACAGCGGATGTAACACAATAGACGTTAACATGTCATAAATACGAGCTAATAGTCGGAAATTGATACTGATACCGATACGGAATTTGTCAATCTCTTTGTAAGCAGTTCCGGTAATGTTAAATAGACGATACAGCAAAAAAATATCACTAAGTCATATTGATTGAACTTTATTAGGAACAAGTAAAGTTGGTAGTTGTCTGAATTCTGAGTCTCTGTAAGATAATTGTGGCAAAAAATGTAACTAACGGCTCTGTTGGGATGAAAGGGATGCGTCCAGGTAGCCATGGGGTAGAACAGTGATCGTGCATTGATTCATTGTTGGTATAGAATAACGTTTAGTGAATAGTGATATAAGAATTTACTTTGGAAGTGTGAATGAGTTGTGTTAATTGCGAATATAAAACCACTATTACATGGACGGTTGAATAAAGATGAAGCTTCACCTTCAGTATGAGATGAGTACAAAGGTGACGGTATCCTACAGTCGCAGTCAGTATGGGCAAACTTCGAAAACTTTGTCTTCGATTTCCGGGCAAACCCGTGGTCGGA
>DWNY01001217.1:0-13169 GCA_018250635.1 Telegonus apastus
TTTTTAATTAAAAAATAATCACAAAAATCCCTTTAATTTTTTTTGTTGTTAACCTTAATTCTTTTTAAAATCTAGCAGTAAATTTTAAGTAAATATTTCATAATTGTCGTTCAAAAAAGCAGTTCAACATATGTTTCTTTGTACCGCAGCGGCATTCTGTCTGCAACGATTCATCACTCAAGCTTTTCATTTCCTTTAACCGGAGTTTCAGAGCAGAACAGCACAAACAGTAAACGTCCAAATATTTCACCAGCTTAAGACTTGGGCAATTTTAGCGCTCGAATAAATACTTTAAATCTCTCGTTACTGAGTGTTTTGTCATTCAATTTAACGGGTTAAGCGGTACTGCAAACTGAAAGAGATGTTCTTAAGCAAATACGGCACAGCCATTAGCACCTCTCCAGGACTAGACAGATATCTAGAACAATAAATGACACGGTAAAGATAAAATGCAAATAGCAACAGGCGAGTCGCGATAAGAAAACGTAGTTTTGTTTCTAAGTTACAAGCTATTTGCTTTTAGGAAGACTTATTTACTTATTTTAGTTGTTGAAGGTGGTGGTTTGATTCCGGTGGCACCACTGTCTCACCAATTTCTGCTTGATGACAGCAGTGTTAAACGCTGTTGTGTTCGGAAGATTGTGGTAAGACAGACCTGAGATACTTATCTGAGCCATTCAGCTTAGTCCTCAGGTATAGGAAAACACCTATGATCAATCACAGGAACAACGTTGATCTTATCTACGATTGTCTGTAGATGGCAGAGGCAATAGCCATTTACCATCAGGCGGAATGCATGCAGTTCACCTGATGGTAAGCGGCCACTGTCGCCCATGAAATCAACCACAGATAAAATCACAGTTCTACCTGAGGTCGGCCACAGATGCGTTGCTACCCCTGAGGTCTAAGTTGTAACGCCTCGAATGATGTATCTCCCTTACCACACCCTTCAAACCAGAACACAGCAGTTATAACACTGTAGTTATGAGGCAGAAATAAGTGGGGTGGTGGTGCCATCGGAGTCGAACTACAAAGGGTTCTACCAACGTTTAAAGTGGTACCTTTCTTCGTTATTGCAGTTATTGTATTATTACTTACTCATAAAATAAACACACTAATTAACACCATTATTTAGTCAAGCGAAAAATATTTTGTTTAACAAGTTGTATGAATTGAATGTTACGGAAACTGAAAACGCTAAATTTCGCTGCCGATTGTCTTTTATGTGTGAGCTGCCTAAGACGGAAAGTCTCAGGTGCTTGTTATAATTTTCTTACAAATGAAAGCAACTAATATGAAAATTCATTTCGGCAAAAGTTGCGAGACAATGAGTGTTATCTGTCTCTACACTTTCGTAATACATTACAACAAACTTTATTTTAATTGAATACCTACTTGAGAATGTCGTTCCTTAACACATTATATTAAACCTTACTTTAATTTAATACTTGAGAATGATCGTTGAAGATTATAAAAATATTTTAATATCACCCGGAAAGAAGTTTAAGCATTTATATTTTTATATCAAGAATAATAATTGTCGTTATGATAATTTGAGTGAAAAAAGTGCAGTCCCAGTCATTTGTGTTATTCCGAATGTGTCGGTTCTGATCACAGATATTAAATAAATTCACAAAAGTATGTGAAATCAACATTTACTAAACATGGTGGTGGAATCCACAGTATTCGCATAAATTCTAAATAGTCTAAATAGTCTAAACAGTCGTTTCTCATTCTGAGGAGAGATCTATGCTCGATAGTTGACGAAAACTTAAATTATTTTAATTAAATAAGTAAAATTAATGTAAGTAAGATCTTAATAACTATATCATGTAGAAAAAAATTAAGTCTCAAAATTACTCAAAAGTTATAAAAAATATTCTGGTTATATGATTCCCATTTCGCGTTTCTGTTGTTACAAGCAAAGAATATAATTTTATTTCTAATATTTTTGTTCTGCAATATGAAACTCGCAGACCAGTAATACGATGGCGATTTTAAAGTGGCGCTTTGCTTGAATTTATTTGAAACAAGTATTGTACTTGTAGGTTGTTTTGATATATTAAATTATTTTGGGGCTTGCGGGTTTCTCTCTTGATTTTATATAAAGGTTACACATTTAGGAATAATATGGACAAAGTCGTATTGGGCATATGAACATATTACGAGTACATGTGATAAACTAACTCTTACAGGTGCGTTGTTACCGTAGTATATGTTAAAATAACAGTGGGTATTTATCACTACTGTATTCGGGTTTCGGGTCTCCCTTAACCTAACTTACATGAGGCGATACTACGTAATTCTCAGCAGTACGCCCTCAAATAGGTCTTTATTCTTATCGGTGAGTATAGTCGTCTAAGGACAGCAGTGACTACATAATCTACATACATACCCCTGTGTTATTTTTTACATAGATAAAAGTTTGAAAAGACGGCCATGTTATACCATTTTGAATTGTTTTAATCAAGTGACGGAGTTTCTTTAAGCACGTACTTACTTGAATGAAATAAACGGAGTAATTTCGTATTTATGAGACACTGGAGCGTTTGTTACTTGTAAGTACTCCCAATTAATTTGTGATCCAATAAATCTTAATTAAAGAAAACACGTTTATATTACGAGAATTACTTGCGACGAATTTATTTGAGCGTAAAATGTTTGTATAACTAATATAACTTTTAATGTTGTTGATCGGTCGATTGAAGATATAAAACATAACAGTTAAATCATACAGTGGGATTGAAATGATTATTATATACATCAAATACAAGTAATTGTTAACTTAATGTTGATTACGCGAAATTATTATTAGTTTAATTCACAACGAAAACGTTTTACGACCATTACCATTCTAGTCTGACACGCATAAGAGTTCTGAGTTTGATCCCCAGCCAGACAGATATCTAAATTATGAATTGAGATTTCTATTCTGGGTATGGTCGTTTGTGACTTTGTATGTTGTAAATGGCATCCACGGTACGCAAGGGGCGCAAAGTATTATTTATTTACTCTAGAGATTAAATGAACAATCAGTTCAACTGATATTATTTGATATTATTACTATTTATGAACATTTAAATTAGGTACCTGTTCTAAAATACTATTTCCGATTGAAAGTTATTGCCTTTTTTTTAAATATAAACTGTGACGTCTTTATAAAATAGAGGTACTTATAAAATACTTACACTAACACCACCAATAAAGTCTTTTATAGATACTTATTTAGAATTCTGTAGAGAAATTCTCTTTCCTATGATTGTGCTATGAATGTACTCAACATTTAATACGTTCATAATACTTATATGTATATGTTTAAGCAGTAAAAGCTTAAGGGTCGAAGTCATGTAATTAACCTCGTCTGAATTAAGCCCCTAACGCGTTAAGCACAAAGTGAGCGCGATGAAGATCACTGGGAAGGAAAACAGAGTGAGTACTTGGTACAGTATAAAAAGCTACGGCTATTTTACCAAAAAACTTGAGTGTTCTTACTAGTACGCTAAAGTAATGTAATTTATTTTGCAAACCCCTTTGTAAAAGGTGTTTGTTTTGCTATTCATAAAGAAGCGCTAAAAGGCAAAGGTGTCCTTATAACAGTATTAAAAAAAATACTAAAATGAGCTTTCTTTTTAACATGTTTTTATTAGCTTGGGTCGTATGTTAGTATGTAACGGAAACTTTCAACGTGATTTTGACCAACTTTGCAACGTCGGATAAATTTGAAACTTTGCATAATTTTCAAGAACGATGACAAGGCAATATTAAAATATGAAACAAAAAAAGTTAAAAAAACTAAAAAAACATGCCTTTATAAATTATCGAACTAAAACTTTTGTAAAAAAAACGAACGAATACTTTGCATAAACTTAACATTTTTTTTAGTTTCTGCAAATAGGCGATTACATTTTTGAGTATAACTATATACGTAATATCTGATTGTTAATACAACAACGCAACGAGCTTAGAGATGGTTTGAACATCGGTACGTTGTAAAGGGTAATGTTTCCTTATGTAGAGTGAATTTGTGAATCTTCAAAATACTGTTAGGAGAGTTTTACACAATTATGAAATGAAGCGTAATATACAGACTTTGCCACACGACACTACCTGTATATATGCTTTACTTTTAGTTTTACATTGAAATACTTTGTAAATAGGAGCTTATTGTCGCTTAAGTTCTTACACCGCGTAGCTCAAAAATGACAACTTTTGGGCAATTAAAGAATTAGTAGAGATTTTAAATATAAAATGTATAGCTTTTCTATTCTAACTATACTTTAAAATATATAGATTTGCTACAAAACTGGTAAATTTTTTGCTGTCCAAAATACGTATGAAAAATATTAGATGTTTTGTTTACAGACGGACACTTTAATTTTATTTATATGTATTAATTTTGTGCGATCTTAAGACTACCAATTTCTAAGCACACGAATATAGACTGGTCAAAGTGGCTATCCAAGTCATTATTGTTACCATAACAGAATTGAGTTCTTCGATATTATTTTTGTTCCTAATTTCACCCTCTTTCCGTAAATTTGTCGCTATTGTCAGATACTTTACAAAAGGGCTTAGAAATGATGTGCAAAGGTTCGCTCTTACAAACTTTTGCGAAGTTTGGACAAATTTTCTTGACTACGATAAGTGAATTTTCATAATTTGAAAAGAGCATTTGTTTGTTTAACTGTTGTTTGTAACTTTAAGGGTATACTGTTAATTTAATAATTATTAGATTTACGTAAATTTTGTTTTTGTAAGCTATGACCAAAATTTATATTTTTATATTTGTTTACATAACTAAAATGATTTGAAATGTGTACTTCATACCTACTAAGAGTTCGTATACATATTGCAATTTTAGAATGCAAGAAAGGTACTAAAAGGCAATAAATATTCGTATTTCTTATATCTGTTTTTTTCGGTGGCCCTGAAAATACCAATTTCTGCGTAGTAACATCAGTGTTTAGAGATAAGAGATAATGATAAGGGAGACATACTTAACTGAGGTATTCCAAGGAAGTCCTCATTTTATCTGGACTTCATTTTATAGATGTCTATGGGCGGCAGAGGCGACTAGCCATCAGGTAGACTGAATGCGTGTTGGCTACTTCATCTATATATTAATACGTGAAGCGAAAGTTTCAGAATATTGCGTTGCGTTGAATATTGGAACCATTTTCTGAATATTGCGCGGAAAGATGATTATTGTTTTAGGCATACGTGAAAGTTCATGCAGAGAAGCGTTTTGATGGATAATATTTATGTAGAATTGGGTAAAAAAAAATACATATTAAATTGAACAAAATGAAACAATTTATTGACAATATTAAAAGATATCGTCAACTATGTTAGATGTCTATGTCAAAAAATGAGTTATTTCATTTAAATGCGGCTTATCAAATTAATCTCATTTTCCTCACATTGTTTTTCTTATGCATAGATTAAAAATACATACACAAGTTTAGTTTTTGTATTTCTTTAATTATGGTCGAATCTCGACCAATGTGACTGATCTACTAGTTATTATAAATCTACCAGAGGTATAATTAACATTTATTGTAGCTCTAATGATGTGTAAAATAAGGATAGTAAATTTTTCGTATGCAATAACTGCAGGCGATTTATACAAAAACTCTTTTCACGTAATCTCACTATTCTAGAGTGCTCGCTAAGTTTTATCGAAACACTGACCAATTGTTCTTTTAAATACTACATTTAAGTACTGCTTTCATAGTTTGCGCAAACATTTTTTTGTTATTTTTCCTGCGATAATAAGATTACGTTTGTAGTATTTTGTTCTGCTAGTTCCAGGTAAGTACCATTCCACCTGCCTTTCAATTAGGCTGCGTTCATATACGAACCGGTTGAACTAAATGTATCTTTAAAATAATTTAGAAATATTATTATATATTTGTTAGTGGCTTCGTTGATTTTTAAAACAATTTAAACGATTCATAAAAATGTTTATAATTTTTTATATGAAGCATTTGCGGTAATACTTTTATAGATATTCCGATATAACTTTATTCATATAACAGAATATATCTTATTTCGAATCTTAAATCATGATACCCTCCGCTATTAAATTCAGATATTAATACAATTTGAACCTTATCCGTAAATCACAACAATTACCAAACGTCAAATAAGATGAATTCTAAATAATCTACCAGCTGAGGTTTAATTTACATACCTTTATGAACAAGTACAGCAGTAAACCTCTACCCTACTAATTAAGGACATCGGCAAAAGTTACGAAAAAGTTCATAATATGAAGTTGTGCATAAAATGAGCCGAGTATTTTTGCGGGCACATTTTCAAACTGACGGCTTATGGACTTTTTTAATCCAGCACTGGTCTGTTATCTGCCCTGTACTTTGGTTTTTGTGATGTTTTTTATGTTGAGTTTCATGACCGAATTTGTGTCGGGAATAAACTCATTTTTAAAATGTTGATATTAATTTTAATCTGAAATGCATAATTATGGAAGTGAAATAATAAATACAATGACTTCAAATTCTACCGTACCAGCAAATTTTTACATTTACGTGATTGTAAGATCTACGTAACAGCAAATTTCTTTCTCGTCGTTTTGTTCCAAATACTCTTCGAAATGGCTGGACCGATTTTGACCGAACTCTCACAGGAAGATAGCTGACGGTATAAGGCGTACTTAGGGTACTTTAATTTCTGGAAAAGTCGCGAGTTATCAGTTGCAATCAGGTACATTAAAGCCGGCTATTGCTTATACGTAGGTACGTTGAATTTACCCGCGGTTTCGCCCGTGTTTAAAAAAACAGGTGAAACCACGGGCACATTAATCATTTTTATTAATCTTGACATCACGTTTAAAGTTCTTCACTACATTCAACTAAATATTACAATATGAATGATATGATAATTATTCAAACGACTGAAGTTTAATACCAACGTTAAAACAAAAGCGCTCTCGTGTATAACATGTCGTTTTATTAGCTCCGCGGCTAAGATGTTTTATGAGATAACATTGTGTTCATTCAAGAGGTTAACTTCTGTTTGCAGAAAACTTGGTGCTCGCTGAGAGGATTTATTAATGCTCGGCTTATAATCGTCTAACGTGGCATTTGTTATGTATTTTTCCTTAGCTTTAGTACTGTGGGATTTTAAGCTTGTGTTTTCTCTGGTTATATTTGCTTTGTGGATGAAGTGACGTAGTATTACGTGATTGATCTTCTTACTTATAAAATATCTTTGGCTATCTACCGCTTTTGCTCAACGACCAATGCATTAATTTAATAGCAAATTATTAAAAATGAGGAATTCAAGAGATGCCCTAGCATTTTGTGTTATGGACTTCCTTTCGCCAATTCTTCTCTATAAGATAACTCATTGAGTGATTTGTAAATAATTGAGGTTCAAAAATAAGTCAATAAAGGATCTACTTTGAATAAAGTAGATGCTTTACAGATTTTTATAGAACACCTTTGATAAGCAGTTATACAGGTAAGTTTAAAACATTTTAATGAATAAATTAAGTAATTAAATAGCACCTGAAAATCATGTATTTTTACATTTACTGGCATAAAATGATTTACATAGTAGTACGCTTAGGACAGAGTCTTGTCGAAGCGACCGCAGCTAATTAGTGCTACATGCTACAAACCTCAAACAAGTACTCAAAGCTTAAGTGATGTGCTGAAGTGCAGTTAATAAACTAACTGCTACAAACTTCGTTCTTGTAAATAATAATCTATCATTAGAGCTAAGCGCGGTCGCTCAGATCGTAATACTTTTATACAAACAATATTCCCTGTCCAAATTATATGTACTGAACACTCCTTTTACGTAAAATGACTACTTTTTAAATTAAGATAAAGGATTTAAATGTACCGTGTAGAATAATGAATGGGATAAAAGCTGTATGCGGAGTAAGCTGTGAATTTATCTCTAAAATAGGGCGCTAATTAAACCGGCCTTCACTGAGCTGGAATATAAGGCTCTATAGTAACGTTCATTTCGTATTTTAACAGAAACATGATACTAATTATCGTTGTTATCATTAACAATATAATAAAAATAGTACGTTTTCATGTTCTACAGGAAACCTGAGTACCTACAATGAGATGAATATGCTGTTGATTCAAGACAACCGTAATTAAAAGAAATAACGTTTTTTAAAGTAATTATTGTGCTGTTTATCTGGTTATTTATCGGTAGTTGCCGACCATAATATATATCTATAATTAATTTCAATTTATTATCGCCGGAGATTACGATTTAGGCTCTGTAGGTATCACATTTATGTGAAGCGATCATCTTATCTCAAGTAACGCATTTGTGATTACTTCAGATAGAACCCTTATTCTATTTGAAGTGTCTTACAGATGTTCATGAACGCCAGTGATCATTTACCATCAGGCGGACTGCTTGTTCAATGGCTATTTCAATCTTTATAAAAAGTATGTCAGCCTTATTGCATTATTTATATACTAACGATTATACACTTTGATTATAATGTTGAAATAATGATGAAACTATTTTCATTTGTATTGAAATCGCAAAAACTGTTAAGGTATTAAGAAAATAGTAATATTTAGACATATTAATAATATTTTAACATATATTTTTAACATTTAATTGTAAATACACAAAACTATGCGTCAGAACTGAATTGAAAAGATGCATTTAACAACTTAAGTAGTAGATAATATTCTTTAAGCAATATTCGTAATAGAGGAATATTTAGGTCAGTTATCTCGAAGTATTCATTGCAACATGTTATAAAGCTTTGGACCCCTTTGTGGTTCAATTCCGGCGGCACGACCGCACACCTATTTCTGCCATATAACAGCAATGTTAAGCGCTGCTGTGTTCTGGATTGAAGGGGGTGGAAAGGGAGACATACTAATTGGAGACGTTCTAAGTTAGTTCTTAGGGGTAGCAACGCATCTGTAGTCGATCTTAGGTAGGACATTGTTTTTATTTGGGGTTAAATACAGATGTCCGTGGGCGGCAGTGGTCAGTTAACATTCGGTGGGCTGGATGCTCGCTTGCTACTTCTATAACAAAAAAAATGTGAACAAACGTCACAAAACATCTCACAGAATAATTATCAGTGTTACAATGGTCGTTAAATATATAACGCAACATTTGTTAACAATATAAATAGGTTACTGAACACTAGATTATCTCATACGTGCTATCTGTAATGACATCGTAAAGCAAACTGCAGCCATCCAGTCGGATTCGCGACAGCCTATTAATACAGTAACGGCCTAAGAGATAAGCTTTAAAATGCACCCGTAATGAGCTTGCACGGCTCACTAACGGGGTATAAATTTGAAAGGATTTTTAGCTTACGTTTCCGAGAGCTTACGCAAGTGTAGATATATGATAACATTGGGTTATTTTTAAAACCGTCGCTGCTATGAAAGTTGTTTTTAAACAAATTGCAGAAATTTAAAATGTGTGCTACATTTTTATTGTTGCTACATATAAATATAGTTTTATACTTTGGAAGTGGCAAAATAGTATGCAGTCCACCTCATAAAAGTGGCCACTGCCGTTCGTGGACATTCATAATCAACCGCAGATAAGATTAGAGTCATGAGGTTGACCACAGATTCGTTGCTACCGCTGACGATTAAGTTAAAAAGCCTCAAATTAGTATGTCTCCCTTACCACACCCTTAAAAGCCAGAACCCAGCAGCGCGTAACACTGCTGTTATTAGGCATAAATAGGTGTCGGAATCGAACCATAAACTGTTTTACCAACTTTAAAATATTCACGGTGGGCGCGTAAACATATAAACAAAGTTAATAATTAGAACGAAATAGGTACAAAAAATTATAAGAACTGATAGATGAGTTTTCTTTCTTCCTTTGTATATCCCTAGTGTTGAAAAACAAAATTTATTTAAATACTCATATACATGTACATATAACTAAAGACAAAGGTGTGTAAAATTATACGACGAATTCCGAAGGCACATAAATGCTCGTAGATTCTACATGGAATGTTCTGCAGATACGAGCACAAGTAAGACATATGGCACTGCAGACCGCTTAGTCTGTTCAAGACTAGACTTTCGAATAGTACGTAGCAGATGTTTACCTATACTGCTTATGGTAGTACGTTGTTTAGAACACTCAAATTTGTTTACAGGCAACATCATGTAGGGACGCTTTGAAGCTTGTAAAGTTGTTTCCTGATTGTTTAACTCGGTCAAGGGCAAGGATGCGTTACATTGTGCCTCAAGTCACGAAGTAACTCGCTAGTTACTCAAGTGACTGACTTTGACTCTACGGAGTGCTACGATTCTGTAGCTTTATATGACTTCGTAGCTGTGCTACGATTACGGCTTCATCAAAACTTTTACATGCGTACATCGGATACGTTTCCAGAGAAGATGTTAGTAAGTAGCGGCTATAAGTGCATTGCATTAATGTAATACAACTCACCTCTTTTTACACGTATTCAACTAGATGATAGATACAAATGTATCTACCATCTACTAACTACTTTTAAACAATGAAATAATAAAACTATGATATAGTGCCTAGGTGTGACCATGTAACCTTTTTAATGAATTTTCATATAAATTATCCTTTCTAATACTAAAGTAGTGCTTGGTGAGAACATCACGATATGATTTTAAACTGTGAAAAGGTATCTATGTTACAGATTGTTTTAATAACGCTAAAAGCAAACCATTTTATGAAATTGGTTATTAAACAAACACATTGTCCATGTCGTTTTAAATATTTTACATAGTAAACCTACCTATTTACCATTACACTACACTTAACGCTTTAGTGCAAGAATACTAAATAAAATGTTTTATAGATTTTTATTTATTTAAAGAATTTAAAGTACCTTCAACTGAATTATTCACTGCACATTTACCGATTCCACCGTTTCAATGTCTCTTAAATAAGACAACCGCCGACATCTAGCATTAAGATATTGTAATCTTATCGATGTCGTAAGTTTTCAATAAATATAAAAAAGAAACTAAATGCATGTTAATATGATATTGTAATTGTTTTGTATACCATAATTATCAGGGTCTATGAGAATCAGTGATAGCCTAATGGTTGAAACTCGGCGTCTCAATCGGGGGTTCCAAGTTTTAAATCTCAGGCACGCATCTCTGACTTTTCGAAGTTTTGTACATGTTAGAATTTAATTATCACTTGCGGTGAAAGAAAACATCTTGAGGAAACCTGCATACCTGAGAGCTCTTTAAAAAAAAGTTTTTAAAGGTGTGTTAACTATACCAATTCGCACTTGGCCAGCGCGGTGGACTATGGCCTAAAAAGCCCTCTCACTCCGCGAGGAGACCCGTGCCCAGCAGTGGGTTGGCGACATGAGAATCTACGTTACAAATTCTATGTTTGATTATGTAATTTTATGTACAGTTTTTCTTATCTATACCAAGTATTTGTGGACTCGTGTGTGCTCTAGCGCCCACAATACAACTTATGAACTTAATACCGTGTCTGTTTTGAAGTTATTGAGGCGATTTTACTGGATATGCCAAATCTCACAAGAAAATATCGAGATCGTCGACAAAAGCGATTTACACTCGAATAATTCCAGATGTCCTATCAGCCGTCAGAAGTATATTTTAAGTTCTGTAAATATTTCTAACTCTTGAACTTTGTACCAGATTATGTTCGCTACTTCGAGACAGCTGAAGTTTTCGAACATTTTCTTATAATTAAATTAGTTTGTTATTAACATTGAATTACTTTAAAATGAAAATTCGAAGAAAACATATTTTACTAAAAATAATTATTCAAGAACAATCATTTTTTAAATACCTAGATAGGTAGGTTACATATTTATTTTTATAACCGACTAAAATGTAGAAAATAATTTACACGAATTTTCTCTCCTTGTTTTTTCTGCTTAATTTTCTCCTCTCTTGCGTCTCTAGCTATTACGTAATTCAGAGGTATCGTTTAGAGTTATATGTATTCAGTTAGTTATCATTTTTGTGAGTTATTATTTTTTTTATACGCACGATCACATTTCGCAACAAATCCATGTACGATAAAGTTTATCTACGTCAAGAAGTAAAGTCAACTTGAATAAAATATACATGCAAGCAACCGCAGAATTCGGACATTTTCGCAGGTGTATATAGTAACATTGAATTTAATGCAATAGACAATTTTAGGCAGAAATAGGTGTGGCTTAATAAAACCAATGTTAAACGTAGTGGTATACGTGGTAAGTGGCCCTTGTCACCTGAATGCTCGTTTGCTACTTCATCATTATAGAAAGTCCTATTTGTTCTGTAGTCGCTGCAATATAAGTAGATAATAATTCTTAATTTGTTGGATTGTATTAATGTATCCTATCAGCGTAGCACGTTTTAAACTATATTTAAATATTTTTTTTATATAACGGCTATTCAATTTACCAATCGAGATATAAAACCTCGATAGCTCTTTATAATCATTTATCTTACTAATATTATCTTATATATGTATGTATATGTATATTCCCTGATCGAAACATTTAGTATCGTGTATCCAAATTGCATGCTGTATAAATTTTGCATTTGGGCTAACAATATCGGATCGAGTAAATTACCATTATTTTAATGTTTCCGTGGCGAGAGTTTGTAAAGAAATATTACATTTTGGCGTAGTTTATTACTTTGCGAAACCTCAACCCACGGAAGCGCATTTTCTCTGAAAGAACTATGAGATTTACGCCCTGTTATTATTACCAAACTTCGCAGCGCTCGCTACGTCTGCACAACTTGAAAATGAAAATTATAATATGTATGAATGCAATTTTCTTATTTATGTGAATATTTTACTGTACAATACGTGGCAAAAGTTTTGAATATCACGGTTCATATTGTAAAGAATTTTTGTGAAAGTATAATAAGGTCTCGGAATAGGCTAAACTTTCCGAGGAATATGAATCAAAAAGGTGGACTTTTGTGTTACCTCTTTTTAATTGCTAATAAAGTTACTGAAACTATGTATTATACAATGAATTTGATATCAAATATTGAAACAATACATATATTATTACTGATGTGATTTATCAAATTTGTTTCTTCATGGATCAACATTGTGATTAATCTTAATAACACCAAATAAATTGAAAAACACCTTATTTAACTATACAACTTATTTAACGGTAGTAGAACCCTTAGTAGTTCGAC
>DWNY01001218.1:0-13168 GCA_018250635.1 Telegonus apastus
GAACATAGGAACACGAATCGCAAAAGATTAAACATTGGAAAAGAATAACGGCACAAATGTAGGCAGTAAAGTAGCACGCTGCTTTATGAAGTTGCGACTATGGGAGATTGGTTCTAAGTGAACATAGAAACACGAATCGCAAAAGATTAAACGTTGGAAAAGATTAACGGCACAAATATAGACAGTAAAGTAGCTCACTTCTTTATGAAGTTGTGACTTTGGGAGATTGGCACTAAATGAACATAGGAACACGAATCGCAAAAGATTAAACATTGGAAAAGAATAACGGCACAAATGTAGGCAGTAAAGTAGCACACTTCTTTATGAAGTTGTGACTTTGGGAAAATGGCACTATGTAACACGAACTGTTAAAAATTAAACATTAGAGAAGATTAACGCCTTAAATGTTCACTGTGAGAAAAAACAGCAGAGATTTTATTAAGTGAATAGGTATTTTTAAACAATGATAGCCTAATGGTTGAAATTCGGCCTCTCAATTGGGGGATCCGAGGTTCAAATCCCCGGCAGCTCTGATATTTTGAAGTTATGTGCGGAGTAAAGATATATTATCACTTGCTTTAACGGTGAAGAAAAACATCGTGAGGAAACCGATACGTCTGTGAAGTTTACCAAATCGCACTTGACCAGTGGCCTATGGCTTACATGCCTCTGATTCTAAGAGAAGACATGTTCCCAGCAGTGGGACAGTAATGGGTTGACGACGAAACAAAGGTAATACAAAATGTAAAAGACATTGGAAAAGATTAACGGCACAAATTCATTGTAAGAATAAAACAGCAGAGATTTAAATAACTGAACAGGTATTAGCTATCGGGATTAATGGCATTAGGAATTACTGAACATGCACAAGCTTGGCTAACTTTTTTATCCTTTTCTAGTAAGCGGTAGATAATAGACCAAGTCCTTTTCATTTTAAGATGAGACTCGTGCTCAACAATAGTACAGTTATAAATTGATAATGAAGGTACTATAATAATTTACAGTATTTGTTCCACACTTTATAGTCGACTTTTTTATACTATTGAAGTAGCAAACAGGAATAACCATCTGATAGTAAGTGACCATTGGCGCTTATGGAAATTTGTAATCAACTCCAGATAAGATTAAGTACCTGAGGTCGGTCACATATGCGTTGCTATCCCTGAGGAATGAGTTGAAATGCCTCGAATAAGTATATCTCTCTTAGCACACACATTAAACCATAACACAGAAACGCCTAATACTGCTGTTATTGACAAAAAAGGTGTGGCGGTGGTGTTGCCGAAGTCCACCTGTACTCTAACCTCTTGCTTATTTATAGATTTGAAATAGGTTAAGCCCATTTATATTTTAAGAGGTAAAGAGTGATATATACTTATAAAGTAATGCATAAATTTATTTACAAGAAAATGACAAATCTCATGGATTGTTAAGCTCTTTTTTGGAAAATGGCCTCTCTGTACTGATTTAAAAGTAACTGAAAATATTACTCAGAATAACCTACATATACACGGATGTTTAACTAGTTAGTAGACATATTGATAAATAAATAGAAGCGTCTGCTTCACAGCTAGCAAATGGTAGTTAATCTAAACCATCAACTGATAATGCAATCTAATCTCCGTATACCCGATGCAGCTTATCGAAACAATAGTAATGCGGCACCAAAAAAGAAAAATTCCGCGTAAAAGGAACAATAAACATAACAGCTATTATAAATTAATTGGTGCTTGTTCATCAGATTGCGGTAATTCGATTAACAAACCTACTAAGTTCGAATCACGTAATGCAACTAACTCCTTTAGTAAAGCCGATGTAAGTGAAACATGTGGTACGGGAGATACCATTTCTGTGAGTATCCGAAATCGATAAATAATTACATTTCTCTATTGTTATCAATGTTAGTGCAGTTATACTTCGAACGGAGACTAAAGCTACTGGTGCGGTAAGTTACTATTTTCTTGTGTAACTATTATTTCACTTACTGTGTACTTGATCTGTCGAGAGTGTGTATATAATCTGAATAGTTACCATTTTATAAATGCAACGAATGAAAAATAATAAAAAACTACATGATTAAAGTATTTTGAAGTTCATCTATAGTTTAATACAACTTTTGCTGTAGATAGTTAGGTACACATAGATCTACAGAACCATTTTGAGATATTAATGTTGTTTCTGAATAACTAAGTGGGTTTATATTTTTATAACATTTGAAAGTTAACTGTCATGTCAATGATCGGAACGAAATGTTTGAAGCTCTCAATAATTTATTTAGCTCTAATGAAGTTCATCTGCTTGAATAATATCAAGATCACAATGAAATATTCAGTGTGAATTGGTCTGTGAGTGAAATATCTACTATTTGTCGAAGGCTCGGATCTCGATCCATAAATTTCAATAAAATTTTGTCGAATTGCTTCTAATTTATGTATACACTTAAGCCTTGGACGCTTTGATAAAAATCTAAGGTTGTTGACCCTAGTTCAAAAATAAAAATGTCAAGCTAGAAATCTAGATCGTCGTAAATAAATGCATATCTCAATTTAAAATTCAAATTAAATGGATTAAGACTAAATTAACTGGATACCTCTCTGTTACATTCTAATGCCTATACAACCCTAAGAAAGAATTTAAGCTTCATTTTTCATAATAACCCTGCGGATGGAAGGGAAAGAAAATAAATACATACAAAAGTACTTTGCTCTTTGTGACTGGATTATTAAATAATGCCTTTATAAATTAAAAACCTGTATCAGTCTTTAACAAAATCTAATGTACTGTGTTTATTCATACTAACTCATTAGCTGCTACAATTACTATAAAATTAATTTTGAAAACAACTTCTGATAACGGAAAATTCAATTATAAATCAACACCATACTTATCTAAACCGTAATTACTATCTTCTAATTTCTTGGTAATTCAGGAAAAATAAGTAATAAGTTGTTTAAACTCACTAACGAAAACTAATTCACTTTCAATGTTAGTTGCTGATAAACAGTAAGTATTAAATAATCAGTCAATGACGTTAATATCAGTGTCTACTAATAATTCTAAAACGTTTCACTTGTAACTTTCTTTGGCACGAAACCTGTATTTGTGTGCTGTCACTTCAAATTGGTTCAACATATTTCTTTGCAGATGTTTTGAGATGTTCTTTTTAAAACTTATTTTATTAAAATGACCAGCATTACATCTACAGTCCACTACTTACTGCAGTGCTTGCATACATATTCATATCTCTAAATTGTCGAACCAAAAGAGAGATAAAAGTAGTTTTACAGCTTCGGAGCAAGTAAGATGGTAGAAACTCGATCAGGCGTAGCTTTGGTGTGAATGAGATGAAAGGTAAGATCTGTAAGTGCGAGTGAGAGGGACAGAAAATCAGAAGGCTTTTACGGTAGAACGGGCAACGTGCAGTGAAATGTGGGCCCGGCTCGCTCGCCTTCTTTTTTGATCTCGCTTGAATAAATTGATTCTAAGATTAATCTTTTTTACTTGCCATAACTTACCACCAAGGCGTTTGTCTTCTTTATTATTTTGGTAGAATAAAGTCGTTGCATGATATTCTGAGTACCTTCATGTGCTCTATTTTATTATAAGTTAAAAAATGAAAGCTTACTTTAAATATTCGTAATATGGTGTTAGGGAATATATGTAGATAAAACGTAAGAGCAATATTTCGTACAGAATATACATCAATGTTTGACGATGTTATTAAACTTCTGTGTCCCTACAAAGCGAGAGAAACCGGAAACCATACAAAAACATTCGCTCCATACAACCGAGGTAGTAAAGCAAAGCGTCTGTTTTATTGTCGCCGGTCATGATACTAGTTTCAGTTGGAAACAGTCAGACAAATCGTAAATCTCAGAATAGCAATCTTTTCAGTAATGTTATTACTGTTGTACAAATATACGACGATGTTAATGTCCGTACCATTTATACGTACCACATTCTGGATATCGCTATTTGTATTGAAGAAAACTACATTTAACTACGGTTGGTGTTGGTTCCAATTTAAGTTTAGACATACTGCATCTAATGAATAACTAATTAATAAATTGACATCGTAATATATTACAGCATCATAATTATTTATCGGAGAGGGAAATCAAATTCTTTGTAAAATACGACTGGTATTCAAGCCGAACGATAGCAACATATCAAGTATAGACATTAATATCGGTTTCGTACCCAAATTCGGTCGCAATTTACATTTTCTGATATCACCAGAAGCTAAGAACCGATACTATTGAGAATAAACTGTTGAATGATGCATGAGGCATGGAGTCGATTTCCATAATGATAATAAAGTAAATAAATATAGTTACATTATTCACGATATCTATTTGAAGGGATTTGCATTATTTTAAAGTTAATCATATAGCAAACAGTGAAACAAATCTTAGCAAAAATATACCATATTTATTTTCATATTCATGTTAGTAAAATTAAGTTCCAAAGATTTATGATAAGTGCTACAAAATATCCATATGGATAATGGTACTTCATAAAACATCATGTAGAAAAAATACCACCCATTAATTCTTTATCTACGGAACGTAATTAATTGCTTATTTTCATAACATTAATGTAACTTTTGCAATATCTGACACAAAAAAATATTGCTTTAAAGAGATCTCCAAATTCAGAGTTTCACAAAACCCAGTCAAAAGTTATGCATTTTTAATTCGTATAGATAAACAGAAACAATATGGAGCTACTTAATTAAACATGTTTCTCGATCCATAAATCTAAATGTTCAACACCTGCAGCTCACAGGCAAGTTCTGAGATTGTAGGCAACCAACCGACGAACCGTATCTCTGTCTTACGATCATAAGTGAAAGCCATAAAGATAAGGATCAACTGTAGATTTGAGCATGTCGTAGTCATTTGAAATAACATTTATTTGGTAGAAGACAGTAGAGACAACAAGTGCATGATTATGAATATTGATACATTTTTCAAATCCATTCAAACCCATTTTAATTACTTTCTACTTAAAATGCCCAACATTCTTATATCTAATTATCATGCCAGAACATGTAAGATCTAAAGCTAATGTATTTTTTCCAGATGTACTTCAAAGCGCGATGTCAGAAAACGGTGGAACGGTTGTATCACGGGCGTCTACACCCCGTCCTGTCGCAGACAGCCCAGTAAATGCCCCGATACGTTCGAGACACGACCAGTTCCTTGCAACCTCGGCTGAGAGAGCTCAACAAACACCAAGAACTTCTTCAAGTGGACGAAATCCCAATGGAAATTTTGATTCACCTCCACTGCCTTATCATCGCCAGATTACCACTGGATCTTTATTAACATCCACCCATCGTGAATCCTCAGCTTTCGTCCCTGTAGTCCCAACTCGAGCTATGCATCCTGTTATGTACCCTAATGAAATGCATCCCGCTCTAATTCCATCAGAAATAATGGAAAGAGAGAGAATTATAGATAGAGAAAGAGCCGAACCTGCTAAAGGATCACCAGATAGAGCGTCAGGCAATTTTCCTAAAAGAAATTCATTCGATTTAATGGCTATGATGGTAGAAAAGAGAAAAGAAGTAGCATTAAGAGAAGCTGCTGCTGCTATGTTACTCCCGCACCATAGAACACCATCAATAGATGGTATGATATCAGATGGATCTCCGCAACCTCCTATATACGGCCCGCCTGGGGCATTTCTCGGGGCACCTGGTCCATCACCTACTACTGGCAATAGTTTCACATTTCCAGGAGCTGGTCTATTCCCACCAGGAGCTGGACCTCATCAAATGCATCCTCATTTAGACAGGCGGTTATTGAGAGCTCCGGGTAGAGCATCGAGGCCGAAAAAGCAATTTATATGCAAATTCTGCAATCGCCAATTTACGAAATCATACAACTTACTGATCCACGAGAGAACTCACACGGACGAGCGGCCATACTCCTGCGATATTTGCGGGAAAGCGTTCAGAAGACAGGATCACTTGCGAGATCACAGGTAAGATAAGACCTCATAATAACTTACTCATAATTCAACTGTAATTTTCAATGCGCAACCTGTAATTACTGTTGTTGTTGATGGCCCGTCCGGTTTCTTGCACGTTTTAATTTTCTACTACAGTGATCATAGTACATATTAAGGCCTAATTTAAATGCACGTAACAGGCAGCCGGTGTAACTCAAGTTGCAGATGCTAAGCCGAGTGTGGCCACATCCGCTCCACTACTTGGAAATGGAATATTTATAAAGCTCCTCAATCTAGCGAGCGTTTCGTAGAAATCGGTCTATCTTGATTAATAAGTACGGCTATCTATTTAGACTTTCAGTTCGTTAACTGTTCTTTGAGTAACATTCTCGTAATTATACAAACTTATTACTTGACTCCGAGGTGCAAATGATTTTAATTACTCCGAACTACTTAATTTCCTTTTCTATTAACAAGTCAAAAAACATTTACTTATCCTTATAAGTAACTTTATGTAAAGAAAGTAAAAAAGTTGTTATGTTGTACTTTCAGCTTACTAAATAAGTAAAATGACCTTTATCCCAATTGTTCATTTCTCAGTACTTAAGTGTTTTATTTACTTCGGAATGACGATAGTGATTTTAATTTCAATACGTGATAAGAAAGTTAAATAGTTAACGTACCCATCGCTAGAGAAAACAAGATTGCCTAAACAAGTTCTGCCTGTTGAAACTGTTCCCACAGTATCATTTTGTGTGCATCAATAAAATATCAATTTATTGTTTCTACAAAAAGCAAGGCGGATATTTTGTACTTCAAAAAAGTATTAATTGGATTTTTTATTGCACGCCATTATCCAATGTGGATTTCTTGATCAGCTTTATGCCAAGGATTAGATTCATCTGTATTATCATGCGTACAAAAAAGAATTATAACTACTTATATTTATCATTGGAATGTTTTCGTATCTCGTATGGTTATATATCATATCTCATATATATAATTTATTGCTTAGCAGTCTTTTAAATTAAGCGGATGTTGGTCACAACACGAACTTTAATCGGATTAAAATTATTTATATTCAAAGAATATAAAATATATTTCGGTTCGTTTCGAGTTTAAGTCTATTGGTCTGGTGATAAACGAGGAAACGGCAAATCAATGACTTGCCGAAGAAGTAAATAATAATATTAATGATATTTGATCCAATATGAACTAGATACCTATACCGATAGAGACAGCTGTTATTTTTCATTCGTAATATACGGCCGCACTTCCTAACCCTAATATTTTATAAACTTTTTACAATGAAGAACAATTTGCTCTGTTAATGGTAATTTTGCTGCCATCTAGTAACGTGAGGTTTTATTTTTCATTTTATCAGATTTCTTTCAAAACTTATACTTTTCTTCTAAACTTCATTCAGTTCGATTCGATAACTATAAAACAAGACGTTTGAGAGAATTCAATCGTTTCATAGCGCCATAAAACTGAATGAACATCACTGTCTACTAATATAAGGACTATTAGGCTGCTATTGTTACTTTACTTCTTGCTACAGTTTGAAAATATATCATGGATATACTAATTGGTGAACTTATGTTTATTATTTACTTCGATCGATTGAGAAGTAATAATCTGATTAACGCTCCAACAAATTATAAAGATTCCTAAGATGAAGATACAAATAAAAAAAAAAACAAGTGTATTTTGTTTATAACAATACCTGTGCTCTACTATGTAACAGTGATGAATTATTTTTATAAAATAATGTTCGTGAACATATAGTACTTACATGGCATATCACTCAAAGGTTCGCCGATGGTAGTAAGCTTCGCAAAAAGGACTTACTAGAATACATAATTATGATAACAAATGATTTATTGTTAAGTGACATTTTCAATTACGAAGTGAAGTGTACAAAAAAGTTATGATTAATCCTGTTGTAATTGATTAATGCAAAGATCACTTCGCATCGATAAATACTATATTCATAATAGTTAAGTGTAATTTTTCGAGAAATCAGATAACATATCTGTTTTAATAATTGCAATAACTAATTCACTAAAAATGCGGTAAATTGCATTGATATTTTTTTATCAAAAAATTGAAACCATTAAGTGCCTGCTAATATGTTTTGATATGGAAGTTGCATAGTTGCACTCGAATCACCTTGAATGACATCAATTGTCATTTAGTTTATCGATATCTTTATCAGCCTTATAAATTCGTTGGTCTAACATTTGGGCACTGGGTTACATTATCTAGCAAGCCTCAACTACATATCTCCTCTTTGTATATGTGACAGAAGCAACTTCTATAATTATGTATTTATTTTTCATCGACTCATTACTCTCTCACAGTTGAACATGCGTCTCCTCTCAGAATGAAAAGGATTTTGAATGTCACCAATCCCAGTTAGCTTAGGGAATAATTATTGTAAAAACATAGAGTGCATGGCGTCAATAGTTATAAATATTTTATTGATAGACAGATGAATAGAAGGATTATAATTTTTAAATCACTAAAACACCCCACGCTTTCTTGACAATAATTATTTCATGCTCTTTAGTTCTTTGATAAAAGCGTGTTTTTTAAGTTTTTTTTTTCATATTAACGCATTGTCATCGGTCCTTGATAATTACACAAAGTTTCAAATTAATTCAATATTTCAAAGTCATTTACAATCAATTTCAAATTTCCGTTACATAAATACATAGATTCAACCGAAGCTAAAAAAAGTGTGATAAAATTGGTATTGGTGTTGGTAATTTCAGAATATTTTTAAATGATTTTCAGGCATGTCTTTCCCAATATTTTTAGCCAATTTTGAATAGGTATTTGCTTTTTTTTCTAATTCATACATATGTTATTTGGAAAATTTTATAAGCTACAGAGATAATCCAACGCTCTCCTAGCAGAGTAATTTTTATTACTGTCCCCGTTCTTAATAAACTTAGTTAAATTTAGTTATAACCTCCAATAGTAGAGCTACTTAAGATTGTGTCGATTTAAAGATTAGGCTTCTACTTATTTGAAAATAATTTGCTTAAAATTAAGTTTTAAAATAGGGTGTTAAGTAACGTACATACCTACATATTAGATTGCTATGCTTTTTTGTACACTTAACATCCGTCAAGGAAGTTGGCAAAGCAATACAATGCCACCATTACAATAAAAAGTGTGTACGATAAAAAATACGTAACAAAACGGACCATAGCATTACAGTCTTAGTGATATTTGATGAACCATAATGCTTTTTTATATATTGGAAGCGGCAAATGAGCAATTATTTTACCAGATGTTAAATAGTATTGCCGTCAGAGATCATAACTAATGAACCAACTGATAGCAAGCAATAATCAAGTCATCAGGGGTAGCAACACATCTATACTTGACTTTAGTTTGCACTTAATCATGTTTGGGGTTAGGTACAGATATCCGTTATATACCATTAAGTATGCTCGTTGGCTGCTACTATTTAAAAAAAATCTTGATTGTATTTGATTTTCTATAAGATCAAATTGCGGTCAACGTTCCTGTTTTGAAAAAAAGATCACTGATACGTTGTTATTACTTAAGTAAAAGTAAGACAAAATTCCTCAAAAAATATTTTAATACACCTTCATAGCACAGCAGCACAAACTGCTGCAAATTATGTGTGACGGTGGTACCGCAATCAAACTACAGACTAAAATGCATGGTATTCGTCTCACATTAAAGTTACCTCCGCGTTTTTTCCTTTCGAGCCGTAATTAGTTTAGAATCTGATGACTCACCCGATTCTATTGGTGCTAAGGCAATGTAATGGAAGTTCAGAATTGATATGGTCGGCAAAATGGTCAATAAATTCCGTGTCTATGACCGTAATGTTCGGCTGTGCTCCGCTTGATTCATTTATCATACGTTTAAGAAATTCTTGTTTCATAGCTTTAGTAGACATGCGAAAAGGTTATTTTACTTAAAGTTATATATATATTTTGTCTCAGTTTTTTCATTGCTCAACCAAGTTGTAAAGTATTCGTTCTACGTATTAAAACGGAAGATTAAAGGATATTTCGTGATTTGACAGTGGGAAGCACAAACGTCGAACTTGTTATTGCTTTAAAGTAACTGTAATGTTGCTGTTTTGGTTTTAACAATATGATAAGTTACTTAAAGTAATATGAGGCATTTCAATTGATTATCTACTCAGAGACTAAAATAAGTCTGTGAAAGATCTCATGTAATACTTCAGATCTCCTTGGAACTTAGTAACGTCTGCAGTGCGGCCGGCAGTGCAGGTGGAAGGAAGATTAGTAACTTCAGTTACAAAAATATCCCAGTTTTTTTCCATTTCTTTACTATATTTAATTAACATTTACCATGCAAAATATTATTTAAATGTCGAAAGATTTTTTTTTTATCAATCCACTTCTTTCTTTTTTGCTTACTGTACCTCACTATAGACGTGGACAATTCAGTTCGGTAATAGGCTTTTTCTAATCTATTTGTGCCTATTCGACAAATGCTTTTCATTTTTTAACTAAGTCAACGGTTTAATTTTATTCCATTAAAATTTATATTTACTCTGAATTGTTTTTAACATGTATTTTCAAATTATGATACTTTATTTTCATGAAAATACACTTTTTAAATAAAATTATTTTTATTGACAATTAAGTTGACTACTAGTATTAGTCGTTTTTTTATTATCTTAAAGCATTAGTTATATAACATACATTACATTCATAATACATCGCTAAAGATGGTACCAACCCAGTTGTGGTTCTACTCCGGCGCCACCACCGCCACCCCTATTTCTGCCTTATAATAGACATATTTATTCGAGGGATTCCAACTTACCTATCTGTACCCAACCTCAGGTAGGACTATGATCTTATCTGGGATTGATTACAGATGTCCATTGTCGGCAATGGCCATTTACAATCAGCTGGGCTGCATGCTCGTTTGCTACTTTAATAACATACATATAAATCCTCAAAGATACGTTACTTTATACCTGTATGCAAAACGGGATGCAAACAAAATGTAGATACATGAAAATAATCTTTTGTGAGCTCATGCTTGCCGCATCATTATTATGTGCAGTTACAGTTTTTTGTCGCGGCTATTATTATGTTATGATTGCCTTTATAATCGAGATGCATAATACCACCACAAGACCTGCATAATACCAGTTTATTATAACCCATGCTATAATTAATAACTTCGTTGAAAAAACAACGCGCCTTTGACCGTTCAAGGACAGGGAAGTCGAGCAACCGATTCTCCGAAAAATTGATATTTCATCACGATTCGGACAAAAACCGTAGCAAAATTATTGGTAAAATATAGCACATTATATAATTATACGATTTAGACAAGAACGAACGAAATCGCTCGACTCGCATACTAAACAAGAAGGCTCTACGTAAATAAACAGCTTCACAGGAAGCCTTATCTACCGATCGGTAAAATCGGGGTACCATCAGAAATTCTTAAGACGTAATTTTAAGTTGGTTAAATATTGAGAAAATAATGAGCTGAATCTCCTTGATATGCTTTTTATGTAAATTGGCTTAATCGTATTTGACCGATGCAATTAAGACTAAAAGGATTAATGTTGAAAATGTTATAACGAAATTCCAATACTTGTTATGTTTTACAACTCAAGTTTTAAAATTCTTCAATGTGAATAAAATGAGATTTTTATTATTAATAATAATTGTATCTTTCGTTTTTATTGCGAATCGTAATTTTGCGAAAAAGCATGAAACAGAACTTATTATGAAAAAGGTAGAACCAAAATAGTTTTTTTTTATCAATGCAAGTGTTTTTATTACTTTAAGTATACACAGACAGAAATTATGACGTATGAATATGTATATAATTCGTAAGATAGTCATGTAAATATTCGATACTTATTAATTTCGATTTATATGAAACATACTTTATTAAAGTAAGGTTCAAGATAAAAAGCTATCTCATTTACATTACAGAGATATTATAAACGATTACACATCATCTGGATAAACTGTCTACGTCTCTAATCAACGTTCAACAAAAATTCCTTCACTAATAAGAGATCGTCAGTGTTCCCACCGAAGATGAGATGAATACAAACATAAAAATACAAATAAGTGTTTACGCCATAAACCTGTAGTAGGTACTGGAGATACGAGGCATAAAAATATAACTACAAATAAGGTTGATGTAGACAACGATGCAACCAATGTTAGAGAGTGTAAAGTTAATCTACTACAAAGTATGTAAATAGTAAGAAATCTCGTTTTGCCATCAGTTTTAATATTCTAATACCATATTTGCAACACATATTACAATATACAGGTTTTGGTATCAATAATATTACGGTCGATAATTTTGTCTTCAAATTGTCGCTTGCTGCATAAGAATTATTTTGCATTGAACTGCATTTTATCTCGAGGCTCATATGCAATTATGATTCGTCCGAGACCACATATAATGGGGACCGGGCAAGCCTCCACTCGCTCGTTTTGATCGCTTAAGGGGCTGCAGCAAAAAGGGATATCAAATTAATACTGAATCCATAATAAATCAAAGCGGGCAGGTGGACTCGGTCGCGAGAACAACAGTTCGCCTACGGATATCTTTAGAAATGATCATCTTGGACCAATCCAATAATGACGCAAAGTATATGCGTTATTTCCTCGCAAAACGTCGAAATTGGTGGCAAAAATGCGTAATATTCCAATCAGTTGAAAACGATTTATCGAATTTCACCTCGAGGCAATACGATGCAAAATTGTCACGCAACCATCAAAAGAGGTTCCTTAATTCCATAAATGCCTGATGCACCGAATTTGAATATTGTGTTTCAACATGTGTGTGTCAAAAATTTCACAAAGAAGAAAATTTTCGACGTTGCTATTTCTTGGTAATAACTTATTCTCAAATATTTGGACGCTTTACAGATGTTTATTAAAAGAGAAACAGTGATGAGACTAATCGTTGTACTGGTTTGTTCATATACGTAGGTACGGACGAACATGTATTTGAAATAATCGTGACCGAGGTTGAAGAATAATTAGCCAGAAACGCCGTACGGAGCGCTCGTCGATTTCACAGTTTCTTATTGGCTTTTGAAAGTTCTTTCTGACCACGTTCAAGTTGTTGCGCAACTTAGAATACCTACCTTTTTAATGGTAGTAAGGTTTTTATAAGACCTATATTTTTAGCTAAGTGTTCC
>DWNY01001219.1:0-13166 GCA_018250635.1 Telegonus apastus
GTGTCAGATGAACTTTGTTGCAAAAATATTTTATATGGATATAAATTAATTATTTTAAAGTGAATTGATTTTTTTCAGTCACTGCAACATCGTCAAAACGGTGCTTCGAACATCTTTGAAATATATCAAGATATCAGAATGGGCGATCGCAACAACCCACCCATAAAGTTTGGACCCGAATGGCTTCGCAACCTATCTCGTGAGCCGAGCGCGGGTGGATCTGGGCCCAACAATCAGAATACTCCACCTGGGTCCATTAACAACACTCCCGGATCTCCGAGTCCCGGAGCAGGGCAAGAGGCGAGAGCAATTATTGGTTCCAATTCTGGGGCAATGCCAGCAAATATAGGCGCGACTGGTGGGCCTAATCCTGGGACGGTGGCACCCACAGGACCCATGGCACCGCCAGTGGCAGGCATACCAGTAGTGTCCGCCAACGCCAGCGGTACAGGAGCCATAGCCAGCGGACTGCCTACACCTGGGCCATCTACAGGTGCCATACCAAGATACAAAACAAACAACACAGCGCCCAAAGTTATGCTGGCCAAACTTCGGTGAGTGAATAGTACATTCTTAAGTAGATATCGAGGGCATCACTTTTATTTGCAAGAGGGGTAGTACACAGGGGCAATAATTATTTATTAAAGGGTAAAAACAGAGTAAACATGCAAAGGATTTTGTATCTAAAATGATTTTAAATTAGAATCCTGGGCATGTTAAGATTATTAAAAGCACCCGTAACAAAACACATACACTACCTATGACAGAACTAGTCATGTCACCTATAATAATAATGATACATCAAACACGGCTTTATTTAAAAATTGTGTAATAAACATGAACAAATATGTAACACAAGTTTCAATTACAAAAATATGTATTAAACACCATTTTCACAATTTTTTTGGTTTGTTTGCATTTAATATTATTTTGGCATGCTATTAATGTTGCTTTTTAAATGAACTTGTTTTTGCATCTTATACACTGACCTACCAACATTTGGATATCGAGTCTTTCGCACAGAGCTAACAGAACAACTAAACGGAAAATTAGGTCTACCTACCATTTGTCATTTGTTGCAGCATCATACCGAAACTCAACAAATCCGATTTGTTTGATATAAAATAATTTATTTATTGATGACGATACAAATATTGAAAAATACAACTATAACGTAAAGCACGGTAGTGCTTTGCCAAAGTCTGATATTAACTTCTTCAACAAGTCAAATTGTTACGTATTTCATTGTCCAAAATCATAAAAGGAATTTGTGTAAGTACATACGTTTAGAACTTGGGATATCCCTGATGATCATATTACAAAGGGAAATTGAGCCGAGTGTATATAGTACTGCTTAAATGAAAATGTTTTATGACAAATGTATACATTTTTACATCTTGGAAATGCAAATTTGCGAACAATGCGTAATAAAGCAATCAAATAAAACATGTATTTATTGAATAAAACCACGTAGTTATATTTCTCCTCATTAAAGGTTCCGACACCAATCACCGGACCTGTATATAACTTTCTACTTTTTATTTGTTTTATGTTTAAAAGTCAAAGCGTCGAATACAATGATTTTGTTTTCGTAAGCATTTTGACGTGTAGATACTAAAGTTTTAATTTATTTTTATAATTTTTGTTAAATCAGTAGGTACTTGACTCGATGTCCATTTGCAGGTATGTTTTCTGGTTGATGCTTATGCCCTCGATGTTATAAGTGGTTGTGCGTGGTTGTTAATATAGTATTTATAACAAAGAAAACACACTTTGTAACAAAATTTTTCTCATCTGTGAATACATATTTTAAGTACCTATAAAATATTGTTTATTAACAAGTTGTACAACATGGTTTAAAAAAGTTACACGCTGTGTTGTTGTCTTCGACTTCGATATGTAAGATAAAGTGGTACATGTGATGTGAACTGAGTCTTTCGACATCAAAGTCTAGCTTCCAACGCTATTGTGACTCCCCTCAGGTTAGTACGCACGGTGCGGTATGGATGAATGCACCAAGTGCTCGTTTGCTCCTTCAATTTCATGTATATAAAAATAATAATTTACATTTCCCTTGTTTCCATGTCTTGCTAAAATATTATCCTTTATTTGTACCTTCATTTGAAAACTAAAGACGAATTTGAGGTTTTTATGAATTGACGATATAGTCGTGAAATATTTTCATTAGTGTTGAATTCCAGCTTTTGATATCCATTTCAGAAAATTATTCTTTGTGTGATCGGTTAAAGTTTTAGGACATCGGTTGTATCCTTATGCTTCCAATATTATCAAACATTGCCTCTCCATCTCCATTTATAATATTCTTCATTTATATTTAAAATATTCTATAGATATTTTGGTTTGTGGTCCATAATCAACAGTTTGCACCAGTTGCAATAGTTACTTTCTTTTCATGCCGTTCCAAATAAAAGCGCGTAAGGAATCCAACGCAATAAAGTGTGTTTGTGGTCGTGTAAAATATTTAGGATTTGCCTTATTTTTATCCTCATAGGTAAGTAATGAGGAGTTACTCTAAGATTCTCTGACATCATGATTCATGAGGTTAATGTTCAGGGATTTCTCGTTTCAGAGACGCTCAATTACGATCAAATTCTGCATTTGTATTCAACAAATAACCCCTAATGAACAACCAAGGCTTTCACTATACTCTTGGGAAGAAATCTTTGAGAGCAAAGAAAATCTATAAATGTTAAAGCTCAATATATAATGTACATTATTTTTCCATACGCTTTGTCATCTCTTTTTGTGTAGAATTCTTCGGAGTTGTAGGAAAATACTGTCGTTCGATATGTCCGCCGGTGTGTTGTTGGTCCTAATAGTTACAACATGCTATTACTTTAGATTTTATTTAACATTTTAAAGGAATACATGCGGTTTGCTTTATTATATGAGGTTTTTTAAAATAAGAAGGTGCTATACTGGATTAATTACAGTATATTGGAAATTACAATATTAGCGATTTATTTTCTAATTACTTCGGTGACGGGTCGTTACACTACTCTATCCATTATAATAATTTCTATTTGACGTTGGTATGCTTGACATTTTTTTTAATTATAATGTTATATTGCCAGAATACTTGGATGTAATGTAATGGAAATAAAATAAAAATACCTCTACAAATTTAATAAAAAAATGGTATTTATCAAATATTTTACATTAAACGTATATTAACTTCAAAAATATGATTCTACAAAAGTGCCTAGAATTATATCTATTAAATAGCTATGTTCTACTCATACTAGCCTGTCAAATAAGACTTATGTAATGGACAGAGCGGATACGCGGTTATTGCGCGCAGTGTATGTAATTTTCATTGAAGATTCACCTAATAACCAGATAATTATTTCGCTTATTAAATAAATATCGCTTGCAAAAAACATGTCTATCCAGCTAGCATGTTAACATTATGGGAGTGGTGGTTTAAATCTGTGTATAATGACGTCTTCCCATGGGCCATTCTGTGCCGACGCACCGTAGAAGAGCGTACAATTCTGTAGTAGCGCAGCAGACGAGTTGCCAGCGGTGCGTCGGATCTGCCGCGAGTTCTTTAGTTTAAAGATGCCTTGTCACTTTGCATCTCATTCGGTTTGCATTTCTGAATAATAAAATAGTTTGGAAGCTTAACACCGACTGTCTGACGCGCACCTTTGAAAAGCCTTGGTGCGGTCCACTACTGTCCATAGTCGTCAGCCGTCCATGCGTAAACGCGTACGTAATATCACAGATCGTGGGAAGCCGTCATAAGGTATCATCAAAATGCTCTCAAAATTTTGTCATTAACTGTGTATTATGGAAATTATGTCATGTCAACCGCTTACTATTATAGCTTAACTAATGTATATCAACTTCATGTTTAAGAATATAGTAGGTTTTACAAAATTTAAAGCTGTTATACTTATTTGTTGTACTTGATGTGAATACCTAGTTTTTGAAGTGAATACCTATCCAAAAATATTTATAAAATTAATTATAATATCTACCACAAAGTATTCAAATAATATTTTGTAGTTAATTGTAAATATTTTAGATTGCAATTGATTTTCCAAAGCTTTTTAGTGCGGATTGCATTTCATATATTTCTGCTTTTTCACGTTACAGCGAGAAATATAGAAAATGGAATTCAAAACAATGTCATTATCTCAGCACTGAATTTAGACTCCAATTAACGTGTGATATCATTTATGTATCGATGCTCCCCCTTCCCTGTGTGGCGACCTTTATGAAGACGTTCTGCTTGTAGCACTTATAGAAAAATCCGCCGTCTACTAAATTAGACGTTGGTCTAGTATAAAACAAAGTAGAGATGCGCTGGTTCGGTATTTTTTCAGTATTTTTACTCGGTCAAGTAGCTCGTTTTATCGGACGAGTATTGGAAATAATTATAGTTAGGTTAGAGAAATAGTGAAAAATCACTTCCATAGACATTTCTGTTTCATTTAGCCTGAAAATAGCATTAAGACATAGCCATTGTAAGAAATAATAATATTTGACATGAACAGATTTTAAAATTAATATGTGTAATTTAGCAAACGCATGTCATGATGCACTATTGCCACATTGAGGAAATTATGCATTTATTGCCCTCTTGTAACAATTTTCTCATTTTGTCTATATAGTCATTACGCGACTTCAGAAAATAAATGCTCACTGATTAACGGGCTTTCTCGTTGGTACACGGCGAGCACTTGCAAACCTGTTTTCGCGCAATGACTGAACTAATTTATTCGGCCGAATACTCGGTTTGATAAAAACTAAAGTCGAATAAAACTGTATAAGATTGCTCGGTAAATCTAGTGTTCTGCCCATTTCTAATACATGTTCATCCTGTCACAGTACATCCTCTATTGTTCCGTCGCTTTCTGTATGTCACATGGAGATTGTCTCACACGCGATTATTGTTTCAGTAAGCATGTTTTGTTTATTTATATTGAAGTCAGCCTTGTATCATATAGGTCAAAATGAGATTGATTTTGTTGTAACATTGTAAACGTTGATTTTATTACAAAAACATATAACTTAACAGATCTGCATGTTGCGTTATAATGCTTTGTTTCTATTTTGGGATAAAATTAATTATTTTATGTGTTAGTGTTAAAAGAAAATAATGTGATACATAGTATGTTAGCAATAAGATTACTATTAAGAGCTACAGCTTGTAAGCCTACTATACTAATGGTTCTAATATAGTTTTTTACTGTATATAATATTAAGATTTGAACACAATAATGTACACAACTGTGTCATAAAACATAATTATAATGACAGAAGTACTTAGAAGTATTTTTTTTGGGTAAATTGAACAAAGGAAATTTATTTTACTCTGATTTCCGTTTTACTACCTCCTTATACATATTATACATTATGTGTTCAATAAATAAATTAAGTGTTTTTAATAATCAGTTACTGTGGAATTTTTTTTTCTTGTATGAGTCAATATTTTTGGGATAAATATTAAATAAATTTTTGAATGACGGTGTTAAATGATTAATGAAAGAGACTATTTTTTAATTCATGCAGTTACAATTATTTTTTTACCTATACATATATAGTTTCATAAAGTAATTTAAATATAGTCTTCTATAGCGAGGAGCTAATTAGAAAAATATATTTTAGACTACTGTATGACATCAAATGAAGGCTGTTATTGCGAAGGTTTTATAATATGTCATTTTTTCTTGATATTTTATTTACGTTATAGTATGTGTAAATAAATTATATTTTTCCGTATGATATTGTTAAGATGATTTATTTATTTATGCCTAAAAATTGATTTATGCATAAAAATCGATCATCTGCCCTAAGCACAAATAAAATTGAATGTATATTCCTACTATGGTTCTGCGGTAATGTGACGATCGTTTTGCAAGGCGGTGTTGAAATAACGCAATTGTAGCTACGCTGCCCCTCCCTCCCCCGTATAGTCCGGATTGAGATTGTGATTGAAAATGAGTACCTTGTTATCCGGCAAATTGAAAATATTAGTGTGAGAGAGAACCAGTAAATGCATTATGTAAACGTATAACAATAGATAACACGTCAACATAGGACTACAATACGCCTTTTCGTAACTAGCGCGATTGAACATGTTAATCACGAATATCTGGCTTGTCGGATTACAAGGGGCGCTGGATTAGACGGGGGCTAGATTACCGCGGGTCTATTGTAGTTTTATTAATTTATATGAAAATAAATATATCACACATAACGAATTTCACTCACAAACGTTGACTATAATCCATATGTATTGTTATTAGCGTGTACAAAGTTATCTTAATTGCAGATATGGCAGAGAAGAGATGTTGGCTTTATATGATCGCTCAGAGGAGTCGCCGGATGAATTAAAACAATTTGATTTACTATATCAGCCGAGAAGCAAACCACCATTTGCACTTAATAGTACATTTGAAGAGGATGTAGTAAGTCTGCCTTTAATAAACGTATCCCTTGAATAATGTTTACTGAGGATTAAAAATAACATTTATGCCGTTCCCTATATCTTTTAGCGAGATAATATTCGAGGTGGTCCTCCTATCGGGGCAATTCCAACGGTAGAAAGGTATAGTTTGGGGCGTGGTGGGACCGTTGGGAGAGGAGGAATCAACGAAGCCCGCGGAAGATCACGTATGCCATTTGTACGGCAAACAACTCTTGGCAGGTGATATATTGTAGCAGTGTCCATTTTCGTTTTTCATTCTTATTTAATACATTTTTAATGTAATAAAACTTGTAGAGGGAACAACTCATGGCATGTAAATAATACAAGAATGCCGAATTACAATACCGGGCCGGAAGATGATGCCTCATTAAGACCTTGGAACAACAGTAATGGTGGTGTTAATCCGAACAGAACCACCAATGAGACAGCTGAGTGGGCTCCTAACAAAATGTTCCGAAGGTATGGAATTTGTCAAACAAACAAATCTAATATATCTTAATACTATTCACAAATTCTCCATAATATTGATATACTACTTTGTATCAGGCGGCAGAATAATAATACTAACTGGAGACAACCTCACACTCGAGATGAAGGTGACGAATGGCGTACACTAGAAGGGCAAAGGAATCGCCCAACGACGGACAAATGGGGTTAGCAATCTCAAGTTTTGTATTAAAATAAATATACAATATAACAACTCATGTATTGTATACATGAGTTGTTTTCCAGCGCGACGAATAACACATTGCCTTCATGCTTATAATAATTTTGTTTTAGAGCGCGAATGGGGGGAGAGACCTAATCAAGAAAGGCAACAATCATGGAATTCGAATCGTAGAACTTGGGTTGACGATTCCCAAAATAACGATGACAATTTGCCAGAATGGTATATTTGTTAAAAATATTTAAAAAAAAAACATACATATATTGACCACAGTTAAAATTGAGAATACTGCATCATAACAATTATTTTGCATTATAGGGCGGTCGATAATGCGGAAGCAGGTGCAGGAACGTTTGATTCATCTGGAGCTTTTCATGGATATAGCAACGATGATTCTAATCTCCCAAAGAGCCAAGAAACATCCTTCCGTAAGGCTTGCTTTAATGTGTGATTTGCTATTTTACTTCTATCATGTTTAATGTTATAATAGTAGATAATCATCATTATGTTGAAACTTATACAATGACGTTTCTATGAGAAAAAAATCATTCCAGCTTTGGCACGTTCTCACACCCACGGCAGTTTTGCTCGATCTAAAACTGCGGAAGAAGGTTCGGCTGAGTGGTGGGCTTCCGAAAAAGCTAAGAAATTATCGGCAAAAAAATTTGACACTGCTGATATTAAGTTTGCACAGGTAAATAGGATTATATTGAACACATATTAAATTAAAGTCTACGTTATTTTTACATATGGTTCAGTCATAAAAGAACATAAATTGTAATTCAATGTAGAAGTAATATTTAAACGCGCGTTCTAAGTTGCACATCCAAAAAGTTATAATGGGAAAAATAATCTTGTGTATTTTTTTTTTTTTTAATTTTGTAGACAGGTTCCGCGGGTTCTGTTGAGGGAATTAATCCTAATTGCAAACAAAGCAGTGATGATTTACTCGACGAAATTTCGGCAAAGGAGGAAACGGCCGACCCGCCCGAATCTCCCGAAGGCAATGATTTAAACAATGAAGAAGCTAATCAGAATAATATCTTCACAAATCAATTCCAAGACAGTCAGACATTCGACGCTATGATGAGGTCTGAAATAGATTTAGAGGATCCTACTGAGGACAGGAACAACTACCAATCGGTGATGATGATTCCTAATAGCGTTATGCGCCAAACACATCAAAATTTAATTCCATGTCCCATTGACAGACAGCAACGAAACATGGGGCTATTGCAAATGCTTCACGTACTGCCGCCAATGAATCAGCCGCCGGACAAGTAAGTGCTTAATGAATTTATTTCTTTGAATTGCTTCGTTATTTTGGCCTTATTTTAAACGAATTTATTTTTAGCGAATCTCGCGAAACAACTGACAATAAACTTGTGGACAAAATTCTCGACATGACGCTCGAGGAATCCAAATTGCAAACTCCGATGATAGGCAGATTACATCCGACTAATTGCGGGAATCAGAGGATGCCCAATCCGAATATGCATATTCAAATGGCCAATCAAATGATGCCGAACCACGGCTTGCCGATTACAGGAGCACCAGCCTTACAAATGGGCGGTCTGCAACAACTGCAACAAGGAATGCAAAATGTCGGAATGCCGAATCCAATGAATCCTCCGATTCAAAATGTTGGCATGCACAATTCAGCCCTGAATTCCTCTTTGGCGTTGCCAATGGGACCGACGAATAATAACTTAGTAATGCCGATGCAAAACGTCCCACCGCAAGTGATCCCTAACCCCGGGATGCAAGCCCGCCTCGGCTTTCAGCCTGGCGGCGGTATGCCAATGCTGCCAGGCGCCAATGTTGGCAATGCTTCATTATTCATGGCCCCAAATAATCCACCGGTAAGACGACACTGCGACAGCTATTTTTTAGCAGTAGTAAATGTGTACTATTTGATTGTATTGTTTTTTTGCAGGCGATGCAGAATAATGAGATCCCGATGCCAAATCCCAATTCTCAGAACAACATGTTTCCGATGCATCCCATACAACACGCGGCATCCCAGGCTCCCTTCAGTTCCATGTACAATATTCCTCAGCCCCATCCGCCAATCACTCCTGACTCCAACCTAATGGACGCGTGGTACTATGAGGATCCGGAGGTAATCTTTGTTTTATTTTGGACTGAGGTGGAAATACAAGAGAACAAGTCACATATAGGTATATATTTTTTTGTCGCAGAAAGTGATCCAGGGACCTTTCTCGTCCAAGGAGATGTACAACTGGTACAGGGCGGGTTTCTTTAGCCCTAGCTTGATGGTGCGTCGTGCTTGTGAATCCCACCTGCGCCCTCTCGGATCCTACGGTCCCGTCGTGCCGTTCATTCAATTAGTAAGTGATTATTTTTATCAACAGAGCATCTACAATAGCTGAGAAGTGTTTACTGCTTGGACTAATGTGAGGGTAGGGGAGAACTAAGGAAGAAGCTGGTAGGCAACATTGATCACAATGATCTATTAACCCTGCTTGTTATTTAGCATTTACATTAATGCCCTAGTGAACTTTGTTCTTGTTATTCCTGTATATCCTATTAAGGTAACCGTTGCTAACATTTTATGCTTCTATTAATAAAATGCGAGGGTCGAAGCTCCTATATTTAACTTGCTATGTTATAATATTGGACTTGATTATGAAAGAGTAACCGTATGGAGCTGGATATAGTAGATACTCGATTGATCTATTCAAGCGTGTGGCATTCATATTTAACTGTAATAAATCCATTCATCAACAGTTTAAAATAAGAGTTTTTGTGTGTATGTTTGTGTCTGTGGTGGAGTCTGTGTACGCGTTTGGATATATGTGAGCGTGAGTGTGTCGCATTTCATTTCATACAAATGTATTTGCTCAGGACATGCTTTCACCGTTCCCGATGTCGGCCGCTTACGACACGCGCCCTCAACAAGGGATGGGAATAGAAGTAAGTTACAGCATATAAAAATTTTATTTGAGGGCGTACGTTACCTTAGACGCTCGATAATCCTGGTCACTTAAGAGGAAATATTTGTCGGTACGAAAAGTATTGTTAAATATTAAGATATTTTTACCTACACAAGTATCGTAACTGTTAGTCATTACAGTTAGCTTTGTGATGCGGTAGGTAAGGCGGTTATATTTCTGATATGTTTTGATCAGTGACTGAGGGTTTTAATGAAATTCGAAAATCTTATTTGAAACTCTAGTATTATATAAAGGATTTAATTTTAAACGGAAGCCTTTAAAATAGTTACATAAGAATGAAACAACACGTGAAAAATTTTAAAGAAATTTTCCTTTAAAAACGGTTGACAATTGATTATTGATTTACTAACCTAAGTAACCTAAAAGCTTTTAATATTATTTTATTATAATATGCATTGTTAATGGATTTGAGCGTTTAAGATAACAGAGCTTATTAATCAGCAAATATACTAGAAAAAAAGATTTACCATTTAATGTCTATGATATATTGGATATTTATGCACTGATTCATTGTTCGAGACATGATGATCACTAAAAATGTAATGCAGCTTTAATTTCGTGGACACTTAAAAATATATAGGTATATATATTTTTAAGTGTCCAGTTAAGGTATAGGTATATATAGTTTTTAAGTGTTAAAGAGAAAGATTCGGTGGTTAATTGTTTTAAAGCAGTCCACTATTTGTTCTTATAATAATTTATTTAATTTCACCCATTTTAAGAGTTTGTGACAAAATTGTAACATTTATGAGTTTTAATAATAGTAGATGTCATAATAATATAGGGTGTCAGTGATTTTTTTTTCAAAATGAACTCTTTTTATTCATGCTAGAGTAAGAGAGTTTCGACGTCGTGACTACTTTCAGAATTTTTCGATATTCATTATAGTTTTGGTTTTGGCCATCCACGAACACTCACTGTATATGTTTACCCTGTTATTATAAAAAAAAAATAAGTAGCAGACCATGACGAATCCACATGTCTAAATATGTCAAACTCTTTGTAGAGCGCGCTAAAGAATTGGACATATACATACATACTTTCGGAAAACATTACCCTCCTTCTGACGTCATCAGAAATCCTCAGTTATAGGACTAAAGACTAAGTTGTTTTAAATTTAAAATTTTATCGTTTCTTGCATTTCGTGTCTCGTATTGTGAATCAGCGTATAGTTATGATTATATTATTATGTTGTGTATGAATTGATATTAATTCAATTTATTTCGTAGCTTCAGTGAAAATTTATTTGCTTAATTACGCTCATATTATATAATTTATTTTTAAATAAAAATAAAGGACCAATGGAACGGTAGATTACATTAGCATTGTAAATTTGGGAATGAAATTCGAATTATCGCGCATGCTTGATTGACCAGCCGTTATATATTTAAATTTATTAGTGAACTCTCCGCAATGGTCGAATTTCGACCATAATTATATAAAATTGTACGTCCAATAAAAAAAATATATATATATGTATTTTTCGTCTGTGAGTTAGAAAAACTCCCATTATAGGGACCATGAGGTTTAATTGATTACGCTGCATTAAAAGTATAACGTAATTTTGTTATAAAAATCTAACATAGTTGTAAATATGTGTTTTTGTCAGTATTGTTGTTAGTAATGTCAATAATTAATGCTTATTTTCTTTTAATTAATATATTCGTTAATAAATATTACCTCCCTCGTTCCTTCTCTTCATGGACTTCATAACGTATGCCTAATCTCTCTCTGTGCACGCAGTATTCGAAAAATGATAGCGCAAATTTTCGCTCCACGTATTAATGAAATGAAATTATAAATTAATATAAACAATAATTTCTAATAATTCAAATAAATATCTAAATTACACTTTTACCATTTATAGTCGAGGCACCCAAAATTCGTCTCTCGTTTTTCTAATTTTTTGAAATATGCTTATCCGATATCTAAGAAGTCCACAAATTTCGTCGCACTAGATACGCTAATTTTGTCAATGACTTTTTTCTTCAGCGTAGTCGAGAGTGATCGTGATAAATGTTGAGAGTAAACGTCATAAACCTTTAAATTTTAGTGTCTAATTTGCTGTTCAACAGTGGTGCTTCAAATATTAAAACATATTGAAGGCAGAACACAGAGATTTTGCAAAAATAGTTCTTTGAAGACCTTATTAAATATCCATAATCTTATCCAGTTGCATCCATTATATATTAGTTACATAAAATTCTGCATTGCATGAGTTTTCTGTATTATTGGTAAAAGCAAATGGGATATTGAAAGTATTACGTATTAAATTCTTATATTTCTGAATGTCCACGAAGTTCCAAAACTTTTGCCTTTTAATTTGGGACTGTGTATTGCTTGCGCCTTGTTTGTAGACAAATAGGCCCTCGTATTTATTGCTTTTAGGATTTAGGTACCCCATCGTTTCATCATTTTCGTTTGCTGCTGATATCAAAACCCATTTTTTGTAAATAATAACACATTCATATTTTTAAAACAAGCCTCCCATGTGGAATGTGCTTACGGAGCTGAGCATCATCACTCATAATCCGGTAAATTTAATTTTAAGTCATTAATTGAAGAATCTTCATCGTACCTACCATTTGCCTACACACTTCTTAGGAACTCTACTTCTATAGGGTCCTATAGTACATAGTTTAGCATAGTTACTACAGTTTTTATCGATTACATACAGTCATTTATTTTAGACATGTCAGAGGATCACAAATTATATATTATGTGACATTATAAGGAGTGACATGCATACGGTTATAGTGAATATCAATAAATAATTGACGACATTGTCCGTTTACAGTTTCAAGCCGTCAGTGGATGAAGTATCGACCAATCATTAATTACTTCTAACTATTCGGTATCGATGAAATGTAGGTCGATCGAGATAGAAGTTATGTGTGTATATTTTTTTGTGTATGAACCTACAAAACCCGTTGTATTATACCAGGAATTGACAAATGTAATTGTTAGAAATAGAATTATCTCGATGCTTTATGGATATACAATCAAACCATTACATTTACTGCTTGCACTGGTTCATTTACATACATTAACACTTTGGATC
>DWNY01001220.1:0-13165 GCA_018250635.1 Telegonus apastus
GAATACACAAACACCCAGACCCAGAACAGAAATCTAAACTCATCATTCAGATATCTGTCTGGCCGGGGATCGCACCCAGAACCCACTGCGCGTCAGACTGCATTTTGTGAAATACCGCAACTTGTATGCGTGTTAATGACCATAGCAGATGTTGATATTACAAAGGACGCTGCTCCCCATTACCTGGATTTTGTTAAATGCGTTCCTGACAGTTTGTATCCCAATGAACGAAAATTGAATGTAAATATGTACTTAATAATGAATAATAATGATAATATTATCGGTCCATATAATTCCGTTATACATGATGATCATGAAGTCCGACATTTCCTCAAGCGAATCGTAGTCTGATGAATAAAACTTACAAACACAACAAGTTTATATACAACAAACAAATCCTACCTCTTTCAAACGAGTACGAAGCATAATTGACGAGATTAAATTTATTCCCGGCCGTTGAAAGTCAAAGTAATATTAAGTTTGAAACTTAATTGAACTCACCTGAAAACTCCGTGTTCTGCTTGAGATCTTCTAAGACTTCTGGTTTTAGTTTGCTATTTTGCTTTCCCATTTTGCTTAATATTTTTATATCTTGAAAGAGGACGTCACGTATTTTGCACAACCTTCACGTCAAACTTAATTAGTCAGATCTTGTGCCCTGAAACATAATATAGAGACGAAACGTTTTCGTCACAAGCATACAATAATATATTTAATGACGTTTACGTAATTGTATACATACACTGACTCCGTACAACTCGAATTCAATTTTTAAATATCTCAATTAAGGATGATGTAAGCGGATAACTAAAAAAAAAATAAACAAAATGGACGCTCACTGGGTACCACATGAAATAATGAGACGACCTGTACTATTTTTTATAATTTGTATATTATACATGAATAGGCAAAATGTGAATCATTAAAAATATGTATTCTTAGAAATACAACAGAGATTTATGGGGACATAGTGAGTACTTCCATCTATTACATGTGGGTTCTAATAAAGTAGATTATGACGGGTAAAGTACATTTAGGTATAATTAAAGGACACCGCAAGACTTAGTAAATGATGGATACGAACAATATGCGCTGTAAACACTTAAAAAACCTTTGTTCAGACTTGGGGAACCACCAGAATTACGCGGTGCGTTGTCTATTTTTTTTATTACAGTTTAGTCAAGACACAGTAGCAAATACATTTTACAAAAATCAAAGTATATTTCACGCCGAGAGATAAAAATCCAATGTGATTTATCTTTTTGATTTTAGGGATGTAGGTTTTTTTCTTTGTGTAACATTACGACTTTAATGAAGTCGAGGTTAACTAATCGCAGATATAAATTGACGGAATTTTTCATCTCTCAGCGGTAACAAAATTTGTTAACAGTTGTCACCTAAATTATATCAACGTGTTGCGATAAGCTTCGACTTATCAAGCTATTTTGTCATATCCGAAATGGGGACCATTGACTAGAACATATTACCGAAAATCATTAATTCGAAAATCCAAATGTGATCATTCAAAATGTCAAAACTTTAATGAAAGCTATGACACATATATAGGTTTTATTTATAGCAAGTTCCACTTAACGCAAGAATCAACGCTTTCAAACGCGACTGTTAAAATTCCAATACCATTAAAATAAAAAAGCGGCGGTCGTTGTAGGCGAAAGTTATCTTTGGAACGCACATGTTATTTCGTCGCCATTGTTGTTTTAAAAAATTCCTGCCGCATTGTGGCGAAAGGCCATTCAGGACCATCAATATTATATGGTTGAAATATGCGAGACGCGGTCGCGAACAGTGACGTCATTTATATTTCACTCGCGGAGACCACGGGCCTCAGGTGGAACGAGACAAGAATGTTGCAATCATTGCGGTCCTAAGTGGAACATACACATAAATGTTTATGGGTTTTTATTAGTTCCTTAATATCATTTTTATTTTTGCCATAATCAAGGCTTATATTTATCGGTTTATTATATTTTGTCTTTGGTGAAAAATATTAACTAAATATAAAAAATAGCTTTCGAATTAAAAATCACAGTATAGCTTATAACGAAAAGAAAATATTTTTTTGTTAGGTGACCTCTGCTGTGATTTACAATATTTAATAAAATAAAATCATATTACAGTTTTTTCAGAGCTAAATAATTATGAACATTATTTCAACATAACGATAGGATGTATCATTTTCATCAATAACACAATTGTAATGAGCGGCCAATTATTCAGAAGGACTGACAATATATTGAATGAAAATTACGTTTGAATAAAAAAGCTGGGAATATTCGACTGCTTAATAACTATCACTACTACTTAAATACATCTTAAAATACACCTATACTATGACACGAACTACATAAATAAATAACACATGTGTAAAAAGAAATTGTGCTCAAAGCTTAAAAGGGACATCTACTAATTAATACAAATTAAAATCGATTTATATTGAATGTACTAATCATTATCATCATTGGAAACATTTAAGACGACAATAAAGAGGAATGTACGTTTAGCCGTGAATATAACGAATCTACGAGAGATTTTTTTTAGCGAAGACAATTCGTATGTGCTAGACAAAGTTACTAACTAGGTCTGCGAATATATTTTCGAATTACATTACGAGAGCGGTGAGTTTCACATGAAGCCAATAAACATGTGAAGATAATGAGAAACATTGCAACTTTGCAGTGAACTTTTAGAATAGGGTCGCAAACACATTGTTTGTCTTGTACTCGAGCTCAAAACTGGGCTGCATAGCTTGTTAGTGCTCTTTCCTATTAGTCGTGTTTATCCAGAAGTTAAAATGCCCTGGAACATTCACATTCGTTAATTTAGAGATTCAATAAACCGGTTCGCTGCAAGGTTCCAATCCCTCGAAGAAGCGGGTGGTTATCAATTCTAGTTCATACCATGAGAGTTCAACTAGAAGACGAGGTTTTATTTTGTATTAGTTTGTAGCAGTTACAATTCTTAAGTTAACATGTATACAGTAAAGTTCGATAGATTTGTTTTGCGCGGTAATTTAATCTCACGTTATTAAATTGTTCTTTGGTAAGTAGTACAAGTTAGATCGTAAGTGCGTCTAACCTATTACTAACACATCGTTATACTTTAAGTCAAAACCGGAAGGTTTCACTTTAAATTGACATGTCTACTTTTAATAATTTACGAAGGAATTGCCCAAAGTTCGTCGCGTAAGTGCTTAAGACAACTAGCGTACGCTGCAATTCGAAATATTACACGACGATACAGTAAAGTACAATATAAATAGAGGTGTTTTAAAATTGGCAACTTTTTCATATACGTAAATTTAATCGATACATCTTTGGAGCCTAGTGGTAGAAAGAACTGCGCAATACTTAGATGTGTGCGTAGAAATATAGAAATGTCTAAGAGAAGCGGCCTTAAGGTGAAATCACTATAAAGGGTCAGAAAGGTACTATGTATTTTAGGTTAATAGCAACTGACGCGTAGGCCTGGGTCGCGCAATAGAACTAATTATAAAAACCAAATACAAAAAAGAACAAAACCAATAATTGACACGTCTGTTTGCGGAATTCATAAATGCTGTAAATTCTATGGGTTTACATTAATTCGAGTGCGCGAGAAAAAACCATTCCGAAATGTTGCCAACTCATGTGAGGCGCACTCTTTTAAAGGCAATTTCACGGGTATTAAAATTTCATTTTAAAGTCCAATTTCGTGATATGTTACACTACACCCTGTCAGCGTGAACATTCTTGTCCAAGATGAGTATTATTGATCCCTGTTGTCGTACTCAATCTACATAATTTATCCAAACATCTCCTATCATCACAATACGCTGAAATTTCAACTTGCCTTTCATAAAATTTTGTTGCGGTTTCACTGTAAGCTATTATATAAAAATTGTGCAAGTTATGTCACCGCTGTAGCAATTGAAAAAAGGAATGATAAATACATAATATTTATTGATTTTCCTATTGATATTTTATTTTTTGGAAATAAAAACGTTTTGGAATTAAAAAGTGACAATAATGTTGCCACAGCGATCGAAGTAAGTTACGTTAATAAAAATAGATACAAAGATACAACAAAGTTATAAATCTGGCAACAAATGCATCAAAAATACAACAAACATTAAAGTAAACGAAACAAAACATTAACCAGCTGTAAAGAGTATCAAAATACGTAACAAAACTCAGACTTATTAAACTATTTAAAATGCGAGAATGCATTTCGAGAAAAGAAAAAAAATGTAGCGTAGGAAATGAAACGAAGATATTATGGCGATGGTCGAACTTAATTAGAAACTAGATAACGTACTCAAACGTGGAATGTATTTAATAAAAGAAAGAATCGTAGTTTAGTTTCCAGTGCACGGTAATGAGATCAAATTAACTGAATGCTCATGTTTATTTAAGATTTAAGATTATGATCTTAGTCACGTACATTTTTATATGAAGCTTTCAAGTGAATACTATTTCATTTACTAGAGTTACTCTAGTTCAATGTTATAACCTGCGGTTGGCAATATAGCACCGTCTTCGTTAATAAATCTACTTTTAAATTTCCAAATTTTAATGAACAACAAAAGTTAATGAAAAAAATACAACTATTAAATGTTTTGAATAGACTATAAAAATAGTTCCACATTGTGCGTTTTGTTAACAAGACTGTCGACATTAAAATTCCAAATTTGGATGTCGGCCGTTATTCTAGTTGCACTGAAAACTAGGAACTTAAACTTCAAAATATTTCGCGACCCAAAACATGTTTCCTGGCCATCTGAAAACAAGTATCAAATAAAAGCGACATTACATACCTACGATACAAAATTAACACTAACAGCTAACAAATATACAATTAAGAGACTAGGGCACACTACAGGAATCGCTTCCTCACTGGTGACACGAGTCGTGCTGAGTGCAACGAAACTCCCGATGAAGGTTAAAATGATTTGAATGGCTCAATCAATTTTATTAATACAAGAAGCTCAACGCAAGAAACGAAACTAAACATACTGAATAAACTATTTACACTGAGAACTAGAAGGCACAGTAGTAGAAAAAGGATGTAGAAGATTTAAACAAATCAGAAATGAGTGATTGTATGGTATGTATGACTTGGAACGTCGTGTATCTTTAAGGCTCTAAGATTTTTTGTGAAAATAATTTCGTAAAGCTCTTAAATCATAAGAAGGGGGATGCAGAGGGGGCCGATTTTCAACCGAGTCCCGAAACGTGAGTGTTATAGATCCTCGCTTATAAGAGAAGTTACATCGATTACATATATTTCCCAAAGAAGGAATAAATTACATATAATTAAACAGGTAGAGTATATTAGGGGTATGTTGCCTAAATCGTGAATGGTACGGACACAATACTTATTTAAATAGAGAAGTGGACATTCCGATAGCGACACGACTATTTAATCGACATACAATTTATCAATCATGCAATTAAAAAGTTAGGAATGGACATTTTAATTACTTCCAATATTTGAAATATAATTACGAATACGAATACATTGATAATCGCTAAGTTATTTTTGCTCGATGGTATGCGGTCTGCAGATGTTCGGAGCGATTTTTGGGCATCAGTTGTAAATGCAATTGAGGCCTCTTCTGCGGTACACCGGTGTCGAGTTCTGAACGGATGATCTATAGCTGAGAGATAATTCGATTAGACCGACGCGCCTATACGTTCTTACATACGTTCCAAGATGTAAGCCGAGTACGAGAGTGTACCGAATTGCATTCGGACCGGTCCGGATGTTTACGAGCGATTGCAACTTGCACTCCATCAGAACGTATCGCGGTCATCACGTAAACAAGACGTGGATTATCAAGGATACACGTAAATACGACGATCCAATCCGTATGTCGACACGACAGAGACGTGACCGAAATAAACACTTCATAACATTGAAGGCGTCATGTGTGCAATTAGATATACAAATATCACGAAACATATGGCACGCTGAATTGACGACCGATTTCGGCTTCCATGGGATTGACGGGACAAACGAACGCTGTGGTGTGATTACGGTATTCTGTTGAGGGTTAGTACAGTGCTGACATGTAACTGGGAGTGTATCGTCGAATTACTGTTAGGTATTGGGGTGTGTGTGGGGTAAGGGTGACCGGTGCACGGGCTAGTTCGACCGCAGGCTTAGGGCGCGAGCATCTTGGACAGCTCCTCGTCCTGGAGACATCCCTTCAGGAACTCCTCCTGGGTCAGCTGCCCGTCATTGTTCTCATCCATCTTCGCGAAGATGTTCTTCGCGCGCTCTTCGGCCGAATCGGCCGGCCTGTTGCTGGAGCAAGCACCCAGCATGTCATAGATCGCCTGCGAATATAATTATCTAGATAGAAAAAAGCACACATCACGAGCTCAATTGACGATAATGTACGACACGACCTTGACCACGTTATATGATTGTCGACTGTTATATTTTTTACTGTTGACATCCTGTAAATGTCTAAAAACCCTAACTAAAATAACGACCTCCTGCAGACACATCGGCGAAAATTTTATTCCTCTAGCATTTTTAAAATAAGGTTATTTTTGAATAATTTCGGTATTTTATAAATTATAACCACAATTGTTTTTAAAATACACGTGTTTTTACATTATGATAATTTGTTGCGAATTATCTTTACTGTTTTCGATCGTCCATATCGTCTGACCACAGCCAGTCATCACCCCCTCCCACCTGACCGCAACCCCATTTGGGTCGTGGCCTACGCTTGATAAGCAATTATGTTTAATAATTATTGATATTAAGTTTGTCAAAAACGTCAACACTTATCGTCTAGTGTTGTAAAATAACACTGTTGATAACAAATCTCTCCTCTAAAATGAAATCATTTTCTACGTAGAAAACTTGCTTTGCAGCGAATGCGCTCCAGCAATATGTCCCGGGGCAAAGTTAATTTGTAAAGAGCAGTGACTAAGTGTTCGCTTGAGAGCAGGCGAAGCGGCCTTTAATAGTGTCTCAAAGCGCCCTTTGTCATATCAGCGACTCGACCTCCATTATCGCGCACCGATAGGATATAAGCTTAGATTATCAATTCATCGAACTAGTTATTCGATAAATTACGTCGTCTACCGTATCGTGCGAGAGCCGTACCTGCACGATCTTCGTCATCTCTTGAATATCAATCACACCGTTCCCATCGACATCGTACATGCGGAACGCCCACTTAAGTTTCTCCTCCGGAGTGCCACTAGAAGTCACGTGAATCGCCTGCAGGAATTCCTATAACAAACGTAAACATGCTGTTCACGGTGACTTTCAATTACAAGTCATGCACGCCGCAGAAGTCGGCCGTTGGATGTACTCAACACTCAGCGTACAATGCAAGCCATTACAACTTTGAATAACTTATAGTTTCGCAACCAGTCACATAATATAATTTGATTAAACATTTCGCCAGCGCAATTTCATCTTATTGTATACACATATATGAACATTGGTGGTGGCACGCAAAGCTCGCTTTATATATTTAAATATTTTATTCACATCATAGGTACTACTTATACCCTAAAGGTTACCTTGAAGTCGATGTAACCGTTCTTGTCCATGTCGAATGTGCGGAACACGTGGTCGCAGAACTCGACAGCGTTACCAGATGGAAAGAACATCTTGTACATGTCGACGAACTTCGCAGGAGTCAGTCTGCCGTTGGGGCAATCTTGCTGTAAATTATCAAACAACGCGAGTATTACTAGTTTGTAAAGAAATTTTAACTTGCATACCTGACTTTAATGTCAAGTTCATTTATAACGTTACCTTGAATCCCTTGTACCACTCCTTAATAGTGGTTTCGTCGTAGGACGTGTGGGTCTTGAGGAAGTCCATGTCTTCCTTGGTCAATTTATCTTTGCTGACGAAACAGCCCATTTTTGCTTTTCTAGAACAAAAGAAAGAGTACATATAAACTAAATACCGCTGAAAACTAAAAGCGAACTATTTACAAAAGAAACTATATAATTCAGGAGCGGTACGAGATTGTTGCAGGATATAAAGCAAACGCTTAGGACAATGGTAAAAAGGTGGAAAAACCGTTTACATTCAGTGTTGTTGAGTTTATTGCAAATATTTGCCTTCAACTCATACTTTGTGTTTATATTTTGCTTAAGGCATAATCTAATTTAAACTATATAGTGAAGAACAAAACTCGCTTTAGAAATTCAACAATCTGTAGGTAAACTAAAAGCTACCAACAGCACGTAAGTACACGATGATAGATAACGCCGTTTGTTAATCTCGCATATGAACTCCCACTCCCATATGAACGCATATGAACGCAGTCTCGCATTACACATTCTAATGGTTGGAAAGATTATGGGTTATAAAATTTGTTATTGGATACAGTATCGGCGGATAAATTTAGTATTTGACGCGACAGAGGCGCCGAGGGCTCGGGGGGTGGAAATGTCACGGACGCAACGCTGTTAAAGATAAAGCGCGCCCTCCAACCGAAGCACTGCTCTGTTCTTAATATAACCAAATTGATAACAGTTCACCTGAAAAAATATCGGTTACCTAAATGCAACATTAACCTCGTAACGTAAATCGACTGAAGTAGACTCAACTGGAGACGAAAGAAACAAATACGAAACCGAAACATATTCATTTCTTTCGTCTTTTGATGTCGCTCTTGAACTAGCGGAGTGATATTTTGGTAAGATGAAAATTCATTCAGTTGCTTTGCCTTACGTTATAATAGATCTTAAGCAGTCGCTACATTCGCTTTAAAGTAATTGCAACAATTGAATATTAAATCGCACAGCATCAATGGACTTTATCTAGCATTTCCTGTATAGCGTTTGTATACGACCACATCTAAATATCCTCTGAGATTCGTAGTTAGTGCTTCATCATACCTCTCTTCATTGAAATGTATATTTTGTTTAAACTTTAAACTAAAATTTAATCCTGCAAACGCAGACTATTATGTTTAAATAACATAGTTAACATACCATTTCTATCTTCCTACAATACATTCGTAAATTCATCTACGAAGGTTTACCTATTACATTTATTCATGCTAAATATAATGTTACGATTAACGTGAATTCACAAGTAAATCGTTACCGTTTAATTGTTTTAACAAATCCATAGAAAACCAATTAAAGTTCAGAAAATCGTGACCACGTTATGCAAACTGGCCCTGAATTAATCTAATTGCTACTCGGGCAGCCAGTTACTAATGAACTGAATGCAAATAAAACTCATCTTACGAGCGTATTTAACTTTCGATATTACTCGTTGTAAATGAGCAAAATGATTTACCGAAAACGATTGAAGTAATGTGAAGATAATACTCAGGAAATTGATCAAACCTAAAATAATATTAAAGATTATTGTAAGATGTTAATGTAAAGAATAGTGGTAATGATTATTACAATTCGAATAGAAAGTATTTTTTCTTATCGGACATTGTTAAAAGAAATATGAAGACTCAGGGAAATAAATTAAAATGGGATTAATCTTCAACTAGATAGCTGCAACAGCTTACTTAAAGAAATGATAAAGCTCTTGCTGGGATTATAGAAATAAGTTTATATTTCTATCTCGTAAAAGAGTAGTCTTAATTGGAAAAAGGATTTTCAGTATCAATTACTGCGCAATTTTATTATTACTGCAATACAGAAATGATTTTATTTCTTAGCAATCTTGCAGAATGTCAATATTTTTCCAATAGCATCAAATATAGTGTCGCTTAATTAAAATTAATATTTAAATACAGTATTCATCTTTTAGTTTTTTTTTTTATTATTACTTTTCATATGATTGCATTGTCATCGGTCCTTGATAAGTACTCAAAGTTTCAAATTAATTCGACGTTTCTAAGTCGATCAAAATCACGTTTAAATTTTCCGTTACAAACATACATACTATCTAATACATACAACTAATACATACAGCTAATTAATCGCGTTAAAAAGTCGACGTTATGGTCGTAATGTAAAACATTTTACTCCTTTCAAGTGTTAATCAATTTCGTTGTACAAAGCAATCAGTACAGAAACCGCATGGTACTTGCTCTCTGTTAACCTACCTATCAAACCTGTTATAAAACATTTTTTATAATAAAGTAACAAACGAACATCTTCTTCGTCTGATGGTAAGTAGCCACTATCACACATGGACATCTGTGACCCCAGAAAAAATAAGAGTCCTAACAGATGTCGGTCGACTACCGATCTACCGGACGTCGGCCACAGATGACTTTTGGAGACGCTTTGGATAAATATGTCCTTTATCATCCAAATCAGAATACGGCAGCGCTAAAATTGTTAACAGCAGTGGTTGTTATAAGACAGAAACAATTGTTACCCTGGTGCCGCCGGAATGGAACCACAAAAGCTTTTTTATGTCATGGAAGTGACCTGATGGTAAAGGGCCACAGCTGCCCATGGACATCTTAAATCAACCCCAGATAAGATCACAATCCTACCTGAGGTCGGCCACAGATGCGCTGCTACCCATGAGGACTAAGTTGGAAAGCCTTGAATAAGTATATCTCCCTTACCACGCCCTTCAAACCAGAACACATCAGCGCTTAACACTGCTGTTATAAGGCAGAAATAGGCGTGGCGGTGGTGCCACTGGAGTCGAAACACAAAGGGGTTTACCACTTTCGAATTATGTTTATGTTCTAAATAAAATTTAGTCATACGAAATCCGGTATTTAATTGGTGTTAGTAGAACAATTTCTTTGAGTCACTCTTTATAGAAGCATTTTACAGTTTACTTACATAACAATAGACATTTTGTAATTAAACCTAGTAAAATGTCATATCATTTTGGAAATAACATAGTATAGTAACGTACAATACGTTTTAATTTAAGCTGCTGTTATCCGTAGTGCTTTCCATGAATTTCCATTAGTGTAGGTATGTGATTCATAGCGGTGGAAGCACCTTGTTAGGCCCTTTGTGTCTAATAAATTACGATGTTATCCTCCCCAATATACTATGTATATGACAAAAATAATAATGACACAATGACGTTATTGAATATGTATGGTCATTATTATTATGTGTCACCTATAGGTTAATCGTCGAATGATTAATCCTTATAGTATTGACAGAATAATAGTAATATCAAATAAGAACATTTAAAAAGGAAGCACTTGTACGAATTAGTACAATCTGATTAAATTTAACAAACTGTAAATGTAAATACTTATGTATACTCAGTATATCTATAATGATTACCATTTATTTTACTATGTTACTATAAGTTTGTCTTAAGTGAAATATTTGTAATTTCTTTAATAAATATATCAATAAAGTTCTTTAAACCGATATTCCTCCAAGCGTATAGTGAATTATAATATACATCCAATCAACATTTCATATTTACAACAGTTCAACCCACTTAATTCAAATAAGACAGCCATGATTTCTAGCGAAACAAAAGTTTTATACCATGTATGTTTAAATGGTGTACGTAATGATTAGATTTTCAAACAAAAGAAATTGTAGTAAAAGGTAGTAGGTACCTACTTTACTACTAATATCTTTGAGGTCAATAGTCGCCCGATAACTATCACGTTCGTGTTAATAAATCTTAGGTAGGTATACGTGTATATTTTGTAACTTTATTGATTCGTAGTACCTAGCAAATTCAGCCCACAGAGGCTTTTATCGTTAATACCGTTTAAGTTCTCGATATTATCGATATCAGGAAAAGGGTAAATCCGTTAATGCGATATTAAAAGCCTATAAATTAAAAACTCCTTTTAACATACTAAAGTGAAAACATAACTGGTCAGATACTTCGTTTTAATTAACTCTCCATTAGTGATAAGTGTACAATATAATGTATTAAACCATAGTTCACACACTAGAGCGGCGAGCGGAGAGCGATTTCGAAATAAATAAATAAATTCCCTTTAAAACATACATCACACATTTTGATACAAAGTAATTAAATATAACAATTAAATGAGCAAAGTAATTACATTTTGGATTCACGGGAAATGTTTTCAACTTTGGACGAAATAAATTAATTTATAAATGGAACAGCGACAAACACTGACCTCTCGCATTTCTAAAAGCTGAACGTAAAGTACGTAGAATCTTGTTGTTGCGGTACATGTTACCGCTTGTTGTCGCTTTTCAACGTAGTCTCACTAATAACAAAGACATTCAACTACTTAGTACAAACAGAACTTAAGGCGGTAGCACTCCGTATGGTTCAACTCCGGCGGCGCCACAGCGACACCTATTTCTGCCTAATATCAGCAGTGTTAAGCGCTGCTGCGTTCTGGTCTGAAGAAAGACATACTTACCCGAGTCGTTCCAACTTCTCATTACTCAGGGTTAGCAAAGCATCTATGGTCAACCTAAGGTCAGACTTTGAGCTTATCTGGTGTTGAATATCTACAGATGTCCATGGGCGGGAGTAGCCACTTACAATCAGTTGGACTGCATGCTCGTTTGCTACTTCTATACAAATAAATAAAATTGAAGTGTCTGCTTGTAACGTCAAAATAACAACTTTTACTAAATGCCTATGATGAATGCCTTTGTCTGTCTGTCGGCCTATCTGTCTGTCTCTTTGGCTGAGATAATCTTCTAAACCAGTGGATTAGTTTTGACGGGACTTTCATGTGACGATAGCTGAAGATCTAATGCGTAATAAGTCTTTTTTTTTTTAAAAGCACTAGCTCGCGCTCCACATGCATGCGGCGGCCGTCGCGGGCGTTAATGTCAGATGCTATTAGGCAGATGTATGCCATTTTTACTTCTTTCACGCGGGTGAAACAGCTTATCCAAAATATAAAAAGACCGGATATGGGGAGGAATACTGTCATCTGCGATTAATTACCAATTCAATTGGTAATAGTTTTCTATCATATAATTCGCTTAGTAAATAAAAAAGGGCCAAAACTCACAATAAACTAAAAATCGTATTTTAAATAAATTATTCAAATCTAATTAATAAGCAAAGCATAATTTTAATAAGTGGATATAATATTTTTCACGTATATTTAAATGAAACCGAACTAAAATTAAATAGAAAAACTACTTGTGCTATTTTTCTTTGTACTTATTTTAAACTTTATATCAAACTTCATAGTTATTGTAAAAAAATAGCTCGTCTAATTAAAAAAAAATGTACTAAACTGTTTGCTTTAGTAGGTAAATAAATT
>DWNY01001221.1:0-13165 GCA_018250635.1 Telegonus apastus
ACAGACAAAACAGACAAAAAAGCATAAAAAGACAAAAAAAAACAAAAAAGGTAAGAAAATCTAAAGATATAGATAAAAAAGATAAGTATTCTATATACTTATACCAGAATATAATCTATGTCTGTACCAAATTTCATCCAGATCTGATATTATAAATATGTGTGTCGGCGATGTCGCGGGAGTTGAATCACAATTGGTTGTACCACCTTCAAAAAAATGACAGAATTACGTCGCAATATCCCACCTCAAAATTCTTAGCCCACTCCTTCTCCATGGACATTTGCTCCTCGTGTTCTATTTCTGCTTCTCGCTTTCGTTTCCTCTCTTCCATGTCCCGAGTTTCTAGATGCTGACGTTTCCTCTCCATATCGGCAAACAACTGGAACATTCAATCAATTACATTACATGCTGGTAAGATTGAGGAGCAGTAATATCCTAATGGTTGAAACTGGGTCTTTCAATCCGGGGGTCTGAGGTTCAAATCTTAAGTTATGTGCAAATTAAAAATTAATTATCAGTCGCTTTAATGGTCAAAGAGAACACCGTGAGGAAACCTGCACACCTGAAAGTTCTTGGAAAAAAAAAGTTATCAAACTTGTGTGAAGTCACTTGACCAACGCGGTGGACTATGGCCTAAAAGCCCTCTCTGAGAGGAGACCCGTGCCCAGCTGTGGGACAATAATGGTTTCACGAAAATATTGCATTTTTTATTAATTCCAATTCCAAAATGAATGTTAGATCTTTATCGTCAATTTATTGGATTGTCAACTTTTTGTTTAAGGATATAAGACTGTGCTTTGAGTCAACCTCAGCTGTTGGAAGAGACCCTTGCCCAGCAGTGGGATATACAAAGAGCTGTTTCTAAAATTGTCCTTAATGTTAAATGAGATCTGACAGTATTCAATGTTGGAATACTAACGTTGTGTTATAAGCTAGTAAAAAAATAAAATAAAAATAAAAGCTAGTAAATAAATAAGGTTCCTGTACAATTAACTACAGAATAAATTCTCTTCATTCTTGTATATTTTTTAAAAAAATTGAGAAGGTAGTTAATCAAAATTGAGCTTTATTTTTATAATCATAATTCTGAATGCTACTCAGGCTTTTGTTAGAAATAGTTCACAAATTTACCTTCATTGTCATGACATACACAGCGTGCTTGTACTTCACAGGATCATCTTCTGGGATGCCTTCTGCTAAGCGGCCATCCTTTTTCTGTTTCTTGCGTTTCTGCTCAATCTAAAATACAATAGAACTTCGACATCAATAAAGGACATTGGATTTGAGTCAAGTCATGGCACATTTAGACATAATAAAATTGGTCTAAATTGTGTAAATCTAAATATTAAAAGGTTGCAAATTAAATTATTTATTAGATTTGACGTATTATATCTGTGTAAAATTATTGACAGTGAACGCTTTGTTAATACATATTAATGTTCGTATACATCAGTTTTTTTGGGACTGCACCTGTTCTTCAATTGATAGTGGGTTATTGTGTGATAGAATCTTTGAACATTATTATTATATCTGTGTAATATTTATCATGTCTCATCGATTCCCTTACTAAAGCTTACCATATGATCTGTACGTTCTTTCGCCTCTTCGTATATATCCAAGCACTTTTTTCTTGTATCATCATTTTCTAGTGTTTTCCACGCTCTGTTTATAATTTCAAAAGCTTGTTGAGCACGCTCAGAATCGTCCTGCAATCCAATACGTACAAATTTTAACAACATGCACTCTAAAACACACTTGGTCGCTTGTTGAACGTGTCTCAGAAACATTTTTTAAATTTACGTGTATTTGACTAATGTTTAGTTGTAATGCTACTTATTGTGTCTAGTGATATCCAATCAACTGCTCTTTCTTTCACACAAGTCTCCACAACCGTCCCTTACCTAAGTTCTGGCTGCGACGGGGTGACTCACGGTATGCTTTTCCCATCTGTGGATAGAAACGAAAATTTTGACGGATATAACCGTCTCAATTGTAGGGCTAGGGGACTTTTCGGGGTTACATTTGGTCAAGTTTAGTCGAACCGCTTTGAGTGTAAAGCCAGGTGAAAAATAGGGTCATAAAATTTTTTGCTTTTGTTTTGGCAAAGCATCTGCTTTAAAGCACAACTTGGACAAATTTTTATAAGCCAGTGACCACATAACATCAACTACTTTTATACATATTACTATGCATATACATTGATGAAATACTTTATGACTCTCTCAGCATGTTTTAAAATCTAGTACTTTATTTTCTAATCTACATCATATGAATCTGTCATGTTTTAATGTACACCATTAATCATAATTTTATGTCCAATTTTTATTTGACAAAAATATTATCCCATTTTATGCGAGAAACAGGGATAAAATCTCAATCAGCTAGGACTTATCACTTTTTTTTTTGTAAACATTATGCAATTTCCATACTTTCATAATTTCATATCCTATTTTTCATCCTAATATACCGATTTTTTTGAACCTTTGTGTTTGAATTATAGTTAGAACATACATTTTCTACAATGACCTAAAAGACCATTGTCATGTTGAAATGATATTACCTAATTGGCTACTATTCTGATTAAAAATGATCAAAATTCTAATGGGTAAATAAAATGGGAGGCAGACAGACATTGTAATAATATGAATAATAAAAATTGAATTCATTGTATAATACTTGAGAAAATGTAGACAACCTACTAAGTTATAATTCATCTTGACCTTTTTTGCTATAAATTATGTTATATTATAAGCACGAAAAGATATATATTACAACACTACTTACAATATTCTTATCTGGATGCACAAGTATGGACAACCTTCTATATTTTTTTTTAATTTCATCTAATGTCGATTCAGGTTCCACCTGCAGCACCTCAAATGGGTTCAGGTTGAAGTAAGTGGACCCTGGACGAAGAAGCCGTTCTATTTGTTGCTTCGGTGTTAAAACGGAATCCCTCTTCTCTATTTCTTTTACCTTAAAGCAAATTATTTGATGTTATTATAATCACATTGTAGTTTAAGCAGTCGTGGGGAACCATATTTTTTAATATGACTTAAGAGAAGTAACCGGGCATGCAGTCCAGTCATAGTCGTTCATGAATATCTGTAATCAACTCTCGTTAGCCACAGATGTGTTGCTACTAATGTGGATGAAGCCTCTGATAAGCATGTTTACCCTTACTACACCTCTACCTGGTGGTATTTACCAATCTATAAGACTATCATTTTTCCACTAACCCATTCCACTTCCAGTAACATTAGTCCCCGGTAGTGCCCCTGTATGAAACATACCGTAATATTACTTTAGAATTAATTCGTGGTAACTACAACAGAACTTAAAGTAAAAACAGTCAATAGCAACGAGCATTCACTCAAATAAAATGGGTGACATACCTGATCATAAATTTTAAAAACTTGCTTTACAATTTAGTACTTACTGGGATATAGCAGAGTAAGTCTTATTGGTTTGTTGTAATACGTAGCTGAGTTTTTGAGATATAAGTGACAACCCTAATCAGAGTCAGTTTAGTGGCACTATTCCCAACAGTTCCCAAACCCACCTTTCTACAAAGAAAGGACCTAGTAGTAGCAACAGCAACCGTCACTTTACCCGACAGTTTATAAGACAAGATTATGATTAAAATAAAAGTTAAAAAGTCAAATGGAAACTAGGTTACTTTACCTCACAATAGAATTCGTCAAAAGATTCCGCCTTCCCCGTAGACGTTGTAGAAGTCATCTTGAAAACTGTTCAGTTATGACCTAGTGACTAAACAGGTTAACATTTACTTGAATATTAATACGTTGATGACCATTAAGTTCGGCCATACAAATATTATTTAACAATATTAATTCTATCAATAAAAACCAAAGCACTGGTTGATGGATGACGGACGTAAGACAGCTTGATGGCGTTTTATTGGCGTTTCAGGCGCAATGTTGCTAACTCATAAAAAACCATGTTTCTAGACTCGACATTAAAGTCACTAAACTATATTTATTTTCTATCAGCCAAACAGAATTCTTGGCAAAAAATAAATAAAAAGTAGCTCAGGCAAAACCTTGGGCGAAACTGTATTTTGCATGAGCCGAACACAGAATTGAATGGCAAAAAGTTAGAGAATTGTTTTAAAAACAAAAAACCCGCCTGTCACGCTGTCAGTGACAAACAAAAACCGTATAGAGATAATATAACGGTAGGGTAGGGAAGCCAGCCTAAATCGTGAGCATTGAAAAGAAAGAGAGGGCAAATATCCTCATTTGTCTTCTTTTTCCTTTCAACTGCGTATGGAAACCGCGCTAACGAAAGAAACAAAGAAATCAGTAATATTATTCTTACCACTAAGGAACATTCATATTTATAATTTGCCTGCTGTCAACTCGGGTAGTCATGACAACCATATCTATACAAGTAATTATATATCGTCAGTACAAACTAACAAGTTAGATTTTTGTGTGAACAGTATCAGAAGCAGAGAAAGTTTTGATTAAAATAGGTGAGTAATTGTCAAGCGGTTGCCATGAGTATGCACTCATGGCAACCGCTTGACAATTTAAATTGACTATATTATTCTATCAAATTAGAATTAAATGAAAAAATCTGAAATAAATACAAATACACTAACGTATGGTAAGGAATACTTCCATGTGAATGTGAACGTCCTCCTGAATGTTTGCACTGCAAAACTACGCAATAAGGCATATTTACGAAGTTTTACAAAAAAAAAATGACTACACGCATAACAAAACTGACGTGTCTCAATGACAGACAAGCATTGTAGTTAAGTAAGCATAGAGGTTCCTAATGGCAGTCGATGCGAACTGCCCACTTACCAACTCCACTCCTTTTTGTATCTCTGCTTCGTGCGTTAAAATTCAATGAAATAGGTCGAGCGCCAAATCAGGGCATAATGTTGATAATTAAGCGACTTTATCGCTAGAAACGACAACTTTTGACATGGTCTTAGCGAGCAAAAAAATATAAGTCGCTTAATAAAATCTAGCCATTTTTCTAGCGTTTTTGGAGTACAAATATTTGACATATTTAGTGGCAACAAGAGGTTGAAAAGTTGTTTTCAATCAATTTTGATCCATAACTAACCTGCGCGACCTTTGCTTTAACGTTTTAACGTCAAATGGCTGTTTTTGAATTAACAACATTGCCTAGGCTAGGCAGCTAGCTGCTGGCAACATTGGTTGGGCGAGGCGAGCGAGCCGAGGTGATACTTTGTGACTTGTTTGTCATCAAGTTGTTCGAAAATAACTTTTAACGTTTTTAATGTTTTTTGAATGACTATATTAAACTTGTAACGGAGTGTTAGTTCTGGTCTTTGGTATGATCTAAATCTGTGTTATGTGGTATTTTCAAATGAAGGGGGTACTGCTCCTGGTAGCGACAGCGAGCTGTGTGTGGAGCCAGGGATTGGAACAGCCTCAATACAATTCGAATTTTCCACAACAGTATCAACCTGATAACTCTCAGAATGGGTCAGCGTACAGACCGAGTGCACAAGTGCCTTATGGTAGTTTTCCAGTGAACCAGAACGAATATGTCCACACAGCACAGAGTTCGTTTTACCGTGACAGCGATTCCGACGTGTACGGGGATGGTGAAAACGAGGTAGATCCGCAGAGTACCGCGAGCTACTACGCGGGCTTGGATTACGAAGAGAGGTACAGATGTCCGCCTAACTGGATCCGCTACAGAGAGTCGTGTTATCGTTTCACCAAGTCTCCCGACCGGCCTCGTAATGAAGCTCGAAAAATCTGTCAAGCGTTCGAAGCCGATTTGGCCGCTGTAAACACGCCTGAGGAGCATGGGTTTATAATTACGCATCTAATGAAATTAGATCCTCAGCGAGGCTCGTGGTACATCGGCGCTCATCAGCAGTCTCCTGGCTACTGGGCTAACGAGGGCGACGGTTCCCAACTAACTGGCCTTGAAAATGCCTTTTTTGATGACCGTAAATTGACTTATACTAGTTATAATTTGCTGCCTCGTGATTATCTGGTATACCGATACTCTCATGATGATAGCCGCTGGGGTCTTGCCGCTGTAGAAGGTACACAATACTTCCACTTTATTTGCGAAGGACAAACTCAAAGGCTACATTACCTTATACAAGAAGAGCGATCATTCACATATGGCCTGGATACGTTTGATCCGGAAAGGATACCGAGAGGTCCATATTTTATAAAGGAACCTGTAGACATCATATATGATCCATTAAGAAATCATCATGTACAGTTGACATGCATCGCTGGTGGTTTTCCTGCACCAACATACAAATGGTTTAGAGAAGATTACCAAGTGGACACTCCTATATACACAGAAATCAATCCTCTATCAGACTCGAGATTCATTTTAAGCGGTGGAACACTTATGATATATTCTCCAGATGCAGATAAAGATAATGCAAAGTACCACTGCTCGGCAACTAATAAATTTGGCACGATCCGCTCAGAGTCTGTAAGGCTGTCGTTTGGTTTCATTAGAGAGTTCAATCAGAAAAGGCCAGTTGAAAGCGGTAACCAATACTGGGGTAAAGTCATGGATTGTGACCCTCCTTCATATTATCCATCAGTCAATTTTCTCTGGGCTCGTAATTACTTCCCGAATCTAGTTGAAGAAGACAAGCGAGTCTTTGTATCTTATGATGGAGGACTTTATTTTTCAGCTTTAGAAACCATTGATCGTGGTAATTACAGTTGCAATGTTATGAGTAAGGTTTCGGATGCAGGGAGGAATGGACCCTTCTTTTCCTTACAAGTCTACCCACACTCAGATTATCAACAGTTGAAGTTCCCAATTAATTTTCCAAAAATATTCCCTGATGCACCTGTAGTGGGACAAGAGGTGAGATTTGAATGCATTACCTTTGGTTACCCAGTACCATCATACAATTGGACAAGAAAAAATGGAAACTTGCCCAAAAGAGCACATTTGAGTAACTTTGACAGGGTTTTAACGATACCAAATGTTGCTGTTGAAGATGAAGGTGAGTACATTTGTGATGTCCGTAATGACAGAGCACATATATTAAACAGTGTTTTCCTGAAAGTACAAGCTGAACCTAATTTTACAATCCCATTGGAAAACAAACATGTAGACAATAAAGGAGATTTACATTGGAACTGTGAAGCTTTTGGTATACCAGATGTAAATTATACATGGTGGAGAAATGGAGAAAAATTATCCATGGACAATCTAGCACCAGAAGATAGGGATAGATATGTCATTCATGAAAATGTATTGATAATAAAATACCTGGATCCAATCAGAGATCCTGGAATGTATCAGTGTGAGGCAAAAAATCAATTAAAAGCGAAGTATTCAACTGGGCAGCTACGTGTTTTGTCTCTAAAGCCATCATTTAAGAAGAGACCCTTGGAGTCGGAAACTTATGGGTCCGAAGGGGGCAATGTTACGCTTAGATGTAATCCAGAGGCAGCACCAAAACCAACTTATACTTGGAAAAAAGATAATATTGTTATTGGGGCGGGCGGGAAACGATTTATTACGGAAAACGGGAATCTCATTATAAGGCAACTCTCTAGAGACGATGAGGGTGTTTACACGTGTGTGGCTAAGAACCAATATGGCTCGGACGAGAGTCGAGGTCGACTAATTGTACTGCGCGCCCCACGCTTCATTGAGCGTCTTCCGCCGCGTATTACGACGCAGGTTAATGAAGTCATCTTCCTTCATTGCAACGCCGAAGTTGATTCCCTTTTAGACACAGCTTACTTATGGAACCATAACGGTATACGTATGAAGGAAGCTTCCGATCTCTATGTCGATAAAAGAATAAAAATTGATGGCGGAGAGTTGACCATTTTCGATGTAAGTTTGTCGGATGTTGGGGAGTACGAGTGTATAGTTAAGTCGGCGATCGGTCGCATTTCTACCCGTACACAATTACGTATCGAAGGACCTCCAGGCCCGCCAGGTGGATTGCAGATATTAAATATTCAGCGCTCTTCTGTAACTCTAGAATGGACCGATAGCAATCCTAATGGACGACCGATAACCGGTTACATTCTCACAGGACGTACACATTGGAACTCTACTTGGAGTGTTGTAACCGATAATATAGCGAATGTAATGGAAATCGACCGATACAATGGCCGGAAACGAGCAACTATAACTACAACTCTTATGCCATGGTCGGTATACGAGTTTAGAGTACAAGCTGTTAACAGTTTGGGCGTTGGTAAACCGTCCTCCCCGAGCCCGCAGTTCTCCACGCAGGCCGATAAACCCCATCAAGCTCCATTCAATGTCGGAGGAGGAGGGGGTAAAATCGGAGATCTCACAATTACGTGGAATCCATTGCCTACGTCGCTTCAAAACGGACCCGGTATTCATTATAAGATATTCTGGAGACGTAACGGCACAGAAGTCGAATTCCAATCTCTTTTGCTCAAAGAATACGGAAATGTTGGCATGCACGTCGTACACATTTCACTAGATTATTTTTTCACTGCATATAATGTGAAAGTGCAGGCCTTTAATGACATGGGCGCGGGGCCAGAAAGTGAAATAGTAACTATATACTCTGCTGAAGATATGCCACAGGTCGCTCCACAACAAGTATTCGCGCGCTCTTACAATTCCACGTCATTAAATGTTACATGGAATCCTATCGATCAATCACGCGATCGTCTAAGAGGAAAGTTGATCGGACATCGTCTTAAATACTGGAAACAAGAGAATAAGGAAGAGGAATGTATCTATTATTTATCAAGAACGACGCGCAACTGGGCTCTGATTGTGGGTCTTCAGCCAGATACATATTACTTTGTCAAGGTAATTTATTGTAGATATTTATTTTAAGGTACAGAGATTAAGATATAATATCTTTCTACACCCTAAAAACAACATAATACTTATACTTGCTTATGCACGTATATATTTCTTGAAAATGCAAAAATAGTTCTGTTTCAAACTAAATGTATTGGTGATGACTTCTCTCCATCAGTTAGAGCCTGCCTCATTGTTGGGTGGAACTATAAAAAAAGTATTTTGTAATAATTTACAGGTAATGGCATTCAACTCAGCCGGCGAGGGTCCAGAGAGCGAACGGTACTTAGAGCGTACGTTCCGTAAAGCGCCACAGAAACCGCCCGCCTCGGTCAACGTATGGGCCGTCAACCCGAGCACTGTGCGCGTGGTCTGGCGGTACGTGCAACCGACAGACGAAGAGGAGCCACTCATTGGTTATAAGGTAAGGAGGTTATTTTAACTTGTATCTACTTTCTTTATTTTTCAATATAGATAATTAGTTGCTCCTATTTTGTGTATATTTCGTAAGAAAGAAGTAGTATGTCTCGACTAGAGAGCTACATTTACTTAAAAATTAAACATCTATTTTAACATATGAAATTTTGTATTTTCAGGTGAGAGTTTGGGAGATAGACCAAGACATGAGTACTGCTAATGACACCTTGGTGCCAGTTGAACATAAGCTAGAGGCATATGTCAAGAATTTGACTCCTGGCAAGTCTTACAATCTGCGAGTGTTGGCATACTCCAATGGTGGTGATGGGCGAATGTCTTCACCTCATATCACCTTCCAAATGGGCGATTACCACAGTGACGCATACGGCTATTATGTTCGAGGATCAGCAGTAAAAAGTTCTTCTATTGGAATAGAAAGACTTTTTTTAATTGTATTTGTTGTCCAATTACTACGTAATATTTGACTTTCATGATATTTTAAACGTTATATACATATTGTTAGTGTAGTGCTAAGTGTAGGGTACATTGGTATAAATGAACTGTAGAATATTTTTATAATGCCACTTTTCAAGCAATATTTTTATACAATTTTTCTGTTTACATTTTTGCATATTTGCATTTATTACTGCTTTAATTCTGTTACTTGCTAAGGTTGTGAATCTTATCCGACCATTTTATTATTTTTATAGTACGGATTTTTGAATTTGCTTTTCACAAATAGTTAATAAGATAATTGTTTATATTAGTTTTCATATCTGCTTTGCATATATGTCGATTCATATCACATTGACAATAATCTAAGTGTCCCATGCAGCTCTTATTCTTGTATTTATATTTGTATTTATTATTTATTATTTATTATTAGCAGAGATATCTATCAACATTTAAATATAAATGTGTGAATTTCGTTTGTATATCATATATTTGCATATAAGGCAATATATATATTTGATGATATTAATGTGAATCTCAATGTAATCTCACAATTATATTTTACTGTATTCTTTATATAGACGTCCATATCATGTATATTTCTGAATAATCATAGATTATAAGTATAGTATTTTGTGTTAGTTTTTTACACTTCACTAATCCGAGCCATGTAATAATAAAACTTGTAAGATAATTGTATATTGATGTAATTGTGGGAATTTATTCAATTTGCATGTAGATATGTATGTTATACTACTTATACACAGTACAAAAACTATGTTAAAACGTGCCTGAAGGGAATACTTCCATCAGTAATTTTAACTATGTAAAATGTTTATTGATAGGTAACTATATGTAAATTCTGACTGAATTTGTAAAATGCCTTATTAATGTTACATTAGTTTACAATATATATTGTCCCACACTAATTTGTCTTTTTTGCCACTGTTTATCCTATTATTTACGTAAGATTCCTGATCCTGCACTTTAAAAGTAGTGCAGGATCAGGAAAATACTTAAAGAAAACGTGAAACGCATTAAACGTCATAGTTTTTATTACTACTTACTATAATTATAATATAAGTATGTTAGAACATACATAAAGAGTTAACTTAATTTCTTATATTTAACTTTACGCTTCAAACATTTTGCATCTAGATCATCTGATGGGCTTGCATCTCTTGAATCTTTTCTTTTAAACGACCCTTCCTCTTCGTTGGATCGTAGTTGCTTCAGTGGAAGCAATCCAACAGCAAAAGGTATATCGTCATTAGAGGATCGTAATTGAATTAAGTCATTAGTTGGGTTTACCTCATTTTCTTTGTTGTCTTCCCATTGTTGTGGCTCAATAGAATGTAGAGCACTTACAGCTTCAGGAAAAGTTGGATGTGACGGCATAGGATCGGTAAAATCTTGAGTTTGTGATAAGTCATTTCTATGAACCTCTTTGTTAATCATAGTATCCCATTGCATTTCATCAGATATCATTGTGGATGTGAAATCTTCATTGGGTTTTGGTGTCACATCTTTCTTACTTATTTCGCTGTTGTCTGTTTGATAAACAGAATTTAAAGAATTAGTGCCGTATTCAATCCGAGCTTCAAGTTCTCTAGTGCTACTTTCATCTAAAATATCGGATTCGTGTTCCACCATGTTAATTTTTTTTTCGATGTTCAATAGATCTTTCATGATTTCGTCTTGGTCGTGTACTTGTTTATTGAGTTCATTGTCACTTTCATATGTATTTTTCTCAGGAGGTTTCGAGGAAGTCATTAAACAATCAAATGAATCTTGCAATCTAAAATCTTCAGTATTCAATGACGTGTATTGCTGTGTAATATTATCGTTTAAATGAGAATCTTTAGTATCTAATAGTGACATGTTGAAGCTTGTGTCCAGGGAAGCACTGGTAGGACAAAGCTGTTCCATAACCCGTGCGTCATTCAGTTGTTGATCTTCGTAATATTTCTTAACGTCATCACTCATAGATTTCGTGAAAAATTGCATGTCATTATCTATGCAAGAAAAATCTGTTGTATTTCCGTGATCTATGGGGTTATGATTGTCTTGAAGACTGTTACCTAGAACTACATAATTTTGTTGATCTGAAAATGATTCTAGGTTATCTGGTAAAATAGCATTTAAGCTGTTGATAGAATCTTCATGCGAATTACATTGCATATTATCTTTATTGAATGTACTATCTGAAACACAAGGGAAACTCTTGCTGCCTATTAGCATTTCACCCCTTTCAATTGATTTAGAAAGTTCATCTATGCTTTTGATTTCACTTGGATCGGCGACCTTTTCTATAATGTTAGGCTGCTCAATGACTTCGTACTGTATTTCACTGCTTTGTACCATATCCAGAAGTACTTGTTCGTTAACATTTATGTAGGAACCGTCTCCTGATTCGAACAATATCGGCAAATCTGTTGGTAAACCTGCATTCTTCAAAGCGTTTACGTATTGAGACATCGCCGTACCAATACCCAGATTAATACCCGGATTAACTGTTTCATTTGCAGATGGTGCAGGGTGATTATAATTAGAAGAAATTGTCTCATTAGTTATTGTATGATCTTTAGGAAATTGTATATTTGGGTCTAGAGCACCGGAATTCACCGACTGGTCCATATACATAAGATCACTTTCAACGTTCATGTAGTTATGGTTTGATGAGGAGTCTGGATCGCAAATACTATTTACCGCCTGAGACAGAGTAACTCGATCCATATAGTCCTATAAAATATAGAAGTTATTAAAGTATAGTACTATCAATATAAATGTGAATTAATGTCTTATACTATGGAAATGAAATTTACATTTTGTTCAAAACATAGATAATTCCTTCGTGGTAGGGGATATTTTTGGTTATTTTCTACTCTATATTTTGTTTTTTCTATTTCACTGTTTTAAACAGTACTACAGAATTTCATTGGCTTACTATAATTTAAAATTTCATAGGCTTATTAAAATTTAGGTAGGTAGCGTGGTTACCTATTAACACCAAAATATTATAATAGAGTTCGCTCTGATTCTAGATCTACGTTCCTTTTGTCTAATCATTGTAATATGTATATTTTCCCAATTAACAATCCACACAAAGTAATAACCTGCATATGTCTAGTTTGGAGATGTTTGAGTTGGTGTATAGCTTTCCGCGAGTCTTGTTCGCGGCGCAACAACGCTCGCTCGGCCGCCCGCCCCAAAGCGCTGGAGCCGTCCCAGGCCCCTACTCTCTGCATACAACATTTTCGTATAACTTGCCAATTTAACATGAATTTGTCTTGTATCTAATATTTCTAATTAAGTAAACGATAAGTACCTATATGAAGATTACTACAAATACGTTTCATAAAAAGTATTACCTATAGGCAATTTTTTACAATTGAGTAAATATTAATTATTGACATTACTATGAATCAGTGAAGACATCGCGACGTCGATTTGCCTATAAGTTTTGTCCCATTAACATATTAAGAAATCG
>DWNY01001222.1:0-13165 GCA_018250635.1 Telegonus apastus
CGGCCAAACGGATATCGGATGATGAATTTAGATTTCTGTTCTGGGTCTGGGTGTTTGTGTATTTATCTTTGTGTGTTATCATTGCGAAATACGAGAAGATCCTAGTGTCGGGCCTTGAGTGTAGAAATTATTATTTCTTCATTAAAAAACTTCTGTGACGTCATCACGCTGTCTCGAGTTATCTCACACGGGTAGTATGTATGTAATCTGTGGAACTTCGCCCAGTAGAAAGGGAAGGGAACATTCACTTCAGTAAGCCACTTCCTAGTTACGTTACGTGTAGCTTTTTGTGGCTAATGATTCTGTCACTACTCAAAGGCTACCGTTTTAAGATTAACGCCGACTTTCTCTGCTATAATACATAAATGTGCTAAAGTGCTGAACATACCTTTTGGGGCTATGGAAAGGAGTTCTTTTAAATAGTTAACAGAGAGTCGTTTTTCAAAACGCAGGATATTAGACTCTAGTTCAGCGTTTGTATAATAAATTATGACTTAGCATTCGATGAGCAAGCCTGTTTAACTGGTTTAAATTCTTATTTAACTTGAGTTACTCATAATCGTGTAGCTGTCTGATAAAATAAGACTGACTCATCTATTTTTTTTATATGGCAGTAGCAAACGAGATGACAGTTCACGTCATGGTAAGTGGCCACTGCCTCTTATAGACATATGTAATCAACCCCAGATAAGGTTAAACTTACCTGAGGTTGGCCACAAATGCGTTGCTACCTCTAAATACTACGTTGCAACGCCTCGGACATGTATGTCCCGTACCTGCAAAATGAAACACAATAGCGCTTAACACTGCTGTTATTAGTCAGAAATTAGTGTGGCGTTGCTGCCGCCGGAGTTGAACTACAAAAGGTTTTAACACCTTCAAATCATTGCCAACTCATTTGTCATACCAACCCGGGCCATACTCCAACGTATTGACCAAGCAATAGTGTTTACGTAGCCTTAAGAACGTAGTTTAAACACTTTCAAACATGTGTATCCACTGATTGAGAGGCTGAATTTTAATCCTAGATCATAGCGCCATCTTATTCATTACTTTAGATCTAACGGCATTAACTCGAACTTCTTAATCTTAACTACGACATCTTTCAGCAGTTAACTTTCTCCATTATTAGAGGAGCCCTAAAGCCTAATCAATGACTTCAATGTGGATTTTCGGAAAGTAGGAAATAGTTCGTATGTTAAGAGGGAACATACTTATCCGAGGCGTTTCTACTTAGTTCTCAGGGGTAGCAACGCATTTGTAAGCACCCTTAGGTAGGACTCTGAGGTTATCTGGGGTTAATTACAGATGTCCATGGGCGATAGTGGTCACTTATCATCAGATGAACTGAGTAATCTTTTGCTACCAAAGTATAAATGTGCACAATCTCTGTTAAATATTTTTAAAAAGTACACGAGGTCTTGGAAGTTAAAACTTATTAAATTATAAAAACCGTAACCGACGTAACGTGCCCTGCGAAGCATGGAAGCGCATGAAATTACCACTAATTCAACTCTTGTCGAAGATGCAAAACACGTTGAATTGCAAAACTCGATCGAGCATCGAGCATTACGTAGTGTTACAGAAATTATGTCATTGTGTAAGTTCAATGGCACTGCGAGGCCAACGAACCATAAAACTGTGTAATACTTCGTTTTTTTTGGGTTTGTTTGTTAAAAATTCGATTTCAAGGGAATTAAAAATAGATTCTTGTAATTCTATGACACTTATAGCGGTATCGGAAAAAGAGCAATATTTAGTTGCATGTATTTTTTGGGCTTTGATGTTCAGACTGTTAATAATTCAAACGTTTGTCAATACATACTTAAACAAATATTTTAATTTGTTAAATATGTTTTATACTGAAGTATATCATCAAACCAATAACATATGTATTATAAACAATTTTATTAAATTACTGTCGTAGTTAGAACTGTAAGTGATAACGGTTTGGGGTCCACTTTAGGCCGCGAATAAATAGTCGCCTTAATATTTGATTCAAGGCATTACGCCAAAAACATTATCCATATATACTTTGAAGTGAAGAAACTCACGGACAAAAGATTTGACATCATTTACATAAATAATCTTTAGTTTTTCGGTAGCTGACTCAGACCCGTTTTTCTCAGCATTATTCTAATATAATCTGTCCATTTTTTGTCCAAACGATTGGCGCAAAAAGTGATTGTGATTTAAAGAGGTCACTCGGAAGCGTTTTGTAATGCGGAGAAAAAACGTGTTATGGAATCGGCGATGGCGAGAAAAATTATGTCATTGGGTCACTGGATACGCTATTATGTCTATGTTTGTGGAATGTTTGTGCAAATATGCAGGTCGCTTTACAATTTGTGTCACATTTGATTGGCACTTACAATGTTTAAAAAATATTCGTGCAAATATAAAGTGATAAATGATCAATAGTTTTAGTGATAAATACACTTAAAGTGATAAATACTTTTAAATTATTTTTTTTTTGATAGGTATTTGACCGGACAGGCAGGTATTTAAAATTAGTATAGATCGGATCGGTAATTATTTGTTTTAAAATTAAATAAACAAATTATTGAAATAATTGTTCAAAATTAAAATTGAACATAAAAAAATTTGTGTGAATATTACATACTTTCAAATTTTTGTATATATATTAAAAAGCAGTCTGAGAGTAGTGAATGTTCAAGTGAAAGGTTGTATCAGACTACTTAGCCTCTTTTTACAAAACATATCTCGTTATTGAAGTGGTCGTTTTAATATAGAATAATTTGTTTGCGGTTCGATCCGCGGTTAGGTTAATGAGATTGCGGCGCTTTGTTGGTATTAATAGAATAATTGTAATAAATTTCTCGCTAGAATTATTATTTGGGAGCACGGCAGTGTCCCCGCCAAGTGGAGCAAAATTGAAAAGGCATACCGTAGCCTTTTTTGATGTCATTAATATAAATTTTGTGTTCGTATATGGTAATAACCAACACTGTTAAGCGATTTTATCTTAAATTTGTGAGTGCATATGATTGATTCCAGCTTGGGGTCAGACATTTTTAGATCCGATAGATGACTCTTAAGATTTATGAACATAATACAACGAAACTCCAAAAAATCCCAAACTATTCCTTTTAGACACACGATAAATATTTTATGAGCGAATATTTTAGTGTCAGTTTTTGCTAAAAATTACAAAAATCCTTTCATATCGATGCGTGAAATAATTGGCAATTAAAATATAACGATAGGTTCTAGTGATTGATGAGTCCCTTGCTAGCGTTACGAAAAACTAGGTTAATTAAAAAATAGAGCACGCATATTTTAAAATAATTCCAATGAGCTGAGTAAGGATAAAAACATTTAAAATCTCAAACCTTTTGTTTACATATTTTTTTTTATTTTGTTTTCTTTATAACGGTATTTCATTTGAGAGAACGGAATTTTATTAAATAATGTATAAGACCTCTTTATGGTTTGATTTAAATGAACCCAAAGTTATTAGTACTCCGCTCCAACCAATTTAGTCATAAGTAGAAACACTAACCACTTATTAAATATGAACAACGTTCTCTCTGTACGTCCTCTTGTTTTGTCGGTATTGTGTGTTCATAAAATGTCAAATAAATAAATAAAAAAATTAACAATTAATTTTTTATGTTTCCAGGTTTGTTTATTGGCACTGGCAGTAGCCACCTGCAAAGCTGGTTTCCAAGCTGGGTATGGCAACGTTGGTCACGGTGGACACGGTGGCGGTGGCTTCCAAGGTCTGGAGGCAGGATCAGGGGGTCATGACCTTGGAGGTCAAGATTTTGGGGGACATGGAGGGCACGACTTCACTTTAGCTCTCGCACAAGCATCCAACCATGGTTTCCAGGGCATCCAAGGACACGGTCAACAACAAGCCTTTGATTTAGGACACGACTTGGGTGGCCATGGAGGCTTTGGAGGCGGTTTTGGGGGCAACGGAGGTCACGGCGGCGGTTTTGGGGGCAACGGAGGTCATGGCGGCGGCCATGGTGGTTTTAACGGTGGTCAAGATTTCGGAGACTCCTACCTTCAAGCAGCTCATGAATTAAGCAATCACGCGGAGTTGGATGGAGGTGAGGGCCATGACTTAGGTGGTCAATCTTTTGAAGGCCAAGGAGGTCATGTCGCTTCCTTCGAGGGATTCGGAGGTGCCCAAGAAGGAGGACATGGTGGAAACGAAGGGCATGGAAATGAAGACGTGGAAATTTTGGAGAAACATGGCGATTTTGGCGGTCAAGACGAAGGTCACGGACACAGCCAAGGCTTTATCCTCCAAGATGGCGGCCACGATTTCGGTGAACAACACAATTTTGGTCACGCTGAAGCCTTCCCTGTTGGAGAACACATTGACGTCGAAAGCCCAGTGGAAGTACCCCTCTACAAACATGTCACTGTACCCATCCACAAGCCGTTGCAAGTGAATGTGCCGAAACCTATTTTGGTGGGTATTCCCCAGCCTTACCCCGTGAAGGTTCCCGTACACAAGCCCGTCGCAGTGCCAGTCGAGACTGAAATCTCCATTCCCGTTGAGAAAGTTGTTCCTTACCCAGTTGTGAAGCACGTTCCTTACCCCGTGGAGAAGCACGTACCTATCAAAGTGGAGAAGACCGTCACAGTCCACGTACCCCAGCCATACCCGGTGAAGATCCCAGTATACAAGACCATCCATCATCATAAAGGTCACTGAAGACCTCTTGTATGTGTGTGTGTTTGCCGTGCCTTGTAAATATTGTTGTTGTTGATTAATTTTAAGTCATTTTCAACGGTTTTAAATGTTGTAGTTGATTTATTTATTGTTTGTTGATTTGTTTGTTAAATATACGCCTGTTACCTGTTATTTGATTTTTTTACTGAAATTCTCTATTTTGTTTCTTTAAGGAAGGATTTTCCAAAAATCTTTAATTAGTACGCATTTACATTAAAATTTCTATTTAGATCATTTTTGTACTATGTCCACCCGTTTTTGTGTTATCTATCAGAGTCAGTGAGTGATAGATTTATTAAGAAACACATTCCAACTTAGTCATTAAGAGTTTAGCTTAGCTTCTACGATTGGCCATAATTAAGGTTATATCTTTTACAACCGACAGAAAAGCGATGATGGTTCCGTTGCATTGAAATTATCCTTTTATATAATTTGGAAGTAGCAAACAAGAATGCACTTAATCTGATAGTAAGTATACTACCGTAGACTATGACCGTCTATCATCAACTCCAGATAAGGTCAGAGTCCAAATGGAAGTTGACTACAGATGCCACCCCTGAAGACTAAGTCGGGACGCCTCGGATACGTTTCCCTTACTAAATCCTTCAGACCAGAATACATCTCTTAACACTGCTGTTATTATGTTAAAATTACTGTGGTGATAGTGATCGTCATATATAACACTAATTAGATAACATAGGATCTGGAAATATGTCCTATACTTGAATAGACATTACGAAGAAAGAGAAAAGAATACGTAGTAATCGCCCTGGTCTCAGAGATACTTAATTACACGGCAAATACAGATTAATGACATATCCATTATATCAAAGACGCCTATAGACGTTATTATTCTTAATTTAGAAGTTGATGAGGAGTAATGAGTAACAATTAATTGTAGAAAAATCTTCAAGGATATGTATATGTTATTTTCTAGAGAAATTTATGCTCCATACCTACAAAATACTATAGAAATTATGACAAAGCCTGTGCCTTATTTCTCTCATCTTCCTTTCACATAAAAAGACAAAGGTTACTGTGGGTAATGTGATTCTTTCTCATTTATTTTCGTGTGCTAACTTTGTTCTGGCATATCTAGCGTTCTCAGCATCCCCCAAACATTATTAGGCTCTAGATGACAAACATTCGTGTCTACTTACATCGTAAACAACTTTCGAGGTAGGCACAACTAAACAAGTAATTGAAAATATACGGAACTGTATTTCAGTTTTCACTGCGTCTTGTTGCTAACCTGCACATGTCAAGTATGTGAATTAATTAATGTGACTATAGCCCGAACCCCTCTCAGTCCATGAGTTCTGTCCGCAACAATCGGACGATAATGGATTGACGGCAAGTAACAACAAAAATTTTAGTAATTTGCAATACCTCTGAAAAATTTCTTCGTGATTTAATAATATTTAGTGCTTTATACAATAATATTTTATAGTTCTAAATTATAAATTTTGTAACCACCTTTTTAATGATTCTGGATTGAATTTGAGTAGGTTCATGAAACCTAGTTATTGTATACGACAACGCAGTAGTTTTAATGTAAAAAAATATTTATTAATCTGAGTTTAAAGCACGGTCGTTGTCCCATCCGAAATATATCCTCATGTGTTTCTATTGGTTCTTGGCTAACTACAGGCTTCACTGATCCACGTTCTTTGAAGTCGAGTCGTCAATTGGATTTTTTGTAATGCAATTACGCTTTCCCTTCTTTAATTAAAACGAACACGTTCTTTACTTGCGTTTAAATCACGGCTCCTTTCCAGTTTAAATTACATGCCCGTGTGTTTCGTAAAGGTAATTATGAGTGTAAACGTCAGGCACCACAGACCCACAGTCCCTCAAGTCGAGTCGTCAATTAAACTTGTTCTAATGTACTTTCCCTTGATGTAACTAATTCAAGTAACAAACACTGTATACTTTTATCTAATTAACTATTGACCTAACGGTATAATATTGAAAGTCTGAAAATTCCAGGTTTAAGTGTTGAAAGACACAAAGCTTACACAGTACTTTAAATTTGAAAGTTATTAAACGATTGTAGTTCGAGTTAGGGGTAGTGGTTTTTCGATTCGGTTGAAGGGCGTTAGTTTTGAGAAAAAAGTTTGTTATGTATAGAGCAGTGACGTCTTATTATATATTAAAAATTCGATTAATTAAAATAAATATATTTATTTAAATTTAAATTTCCCCTTATTTTTTATGCACTATCATAAAATTATCGTGTGTAATAGATGTCGGGAACATTTTCGAGCAAAAATTTTTTACGACCTAAAGTACAATTTGAAATCTGATGAATCCTTTCATCGACTTCAATTATTTTTTATGGATAAGAAGCTTTCTAAAGCAATTGTGTGCCGTGAGTAAAACGAGTTTAAGTGCAGTTATTTAAATATGAAGGCTGAAGAAAGAAGTGGTCCTTTGACTGCTGTTACGGAAGTGAAGCAGGTGAAAAAAAAAACAACTAAACTAGCAAATGCAATACCAGTAAATTCAGCACAATATACACATGCGATCAGGAAATGTTCATGATATTCTATACAAACACCTATATGTTAGAAGATTTCGAACTGGATACCCCACAATCTCCCCGATGTTCAGATGCGCCCACGCACTCCGCGCTCACAAAGAGGGTCTTCTTAGACACTACATCATAAAAACATTCGAGCCATCGACTTACAGCACTGAATTGGCATCGTATGACTTCTACTTGTTCCTTAAAATTAAAAATCAACTGAATGGAGCCTAGTTTACGTCGGCGGAAGATGCGCTCACTGTATTTCAGAAGGCCGTTGAGGAAGTACTAGCAAGAGACTCGAGAAACTTAAAATCGGTTCAAATTCATGAAATACTGAGACGCTGATGACGCAGTTGGTGGCTTTAAAAAGATTTAATAAAATAAGTGTAACCTATAGAACATTTTTTTCTCTCAAAACTTTTGGTGTCCTATGACCCATTTCAAAACATTCTGTGCCCTATGTTCTATAAGGCAACGGTCTCAAACCTCAGGGGTGGCAATGCAATATTATTCGCCTCATCTAGAACTAGTGCTTGCATGGAGTTTGTCACAGATGTCCAAGGTTGGTCCGCGTCATCAGGTAAACTGCATGCTCAATCGCTACTTTGATCTTTAAAAAATGTTATGATGGTCTGACCTTAAATTGAACTTTGAACAATTACACGGGAGTCGTTGAAAAAAATAAAAATACCTACATTTCGTAATTTGGCTTCAATTCTATTGAACTTTCCTTTCTATCGATTAAAGGAGAAAGGTGCTATATTTTTTATTACTAAAACGAAATCATCCACAAGTGTATTTCAACGTTCCTCATTCTTCAAAAGTATCAAAATAAAGCAGATAAATCATACTCTTGTACCCGTATCTAATAATATGCGGGAGCAAACGAAATTACATACATAAGTAGACTTGTTAAAGATATTGAAGAGTCGTTGAAGTCTTACGTTCAAATCAACCCAATATAAACAATAATACCTCCGCAGAGAAATACTTGAGAGAAGTGAATACCATTCACTTTTTATAATTTGAAAGTAGCAAACGGTATGCATTCTATGCATGGTTAGTGGCCATTGTCGCCCATGGATATCTGCAAAGTCCAGTTAAAATTACAAGCGTACCTGAGGTTGACCATAATTGCATTGCAACCTCTGAAAGCTAAGTTGGTATGACCTTCCTTCAGATCAGAACACAACTGCGCTCAATAGTGCTGTTATGAGACCTAATGGTTGAAACTTGGCCCCTCTTAATCGGGGTGGCCCAGGTTCAAACCTCAGACACGCACCTCTGACTTTTCGAAGTTACGTGCATATTCAAATTAAAGCGAGTCATAATTATCACTTGCTTTAACGGTAAAGGAAAACATCATGCACACTTAAGTTATTTAAAAAAAAAGATCTCAAAGGTGTGTGATGTCTACCAATTCACGAATTTTTCAATTCACCGGAGTCATTCTTAGTCCTCACGCATTTTATCAGAGATTTATTGTAATTAAGGGTATACAAGTTCCGATGTTAAGTACTTAATCAGTTGAACTGCATGATCATTTTCTTCTTCTAAATAAAAAAGAAAGCACATTTTTTATTTTTAAACTTCTATGTCACTTCCAGTCAAATGTGAGAGTATTTATAACAGACATGTTTATATTGTAGAGGCCCATCTGGCCCATACATAATTGTATACGTCATTATCATTTCAACCGACGCACATTTTATTTCTAAGGCTAGTTTGCTCCGACGGCCACTCGGAGAGTTATGAAGACATTTTCATACGGAACTGCTGCTTTATGTAACGAGGTTTCGTTAGGGCGAGGTTACAACGGATTTGTTTCAAATGATACTATTTTTAAGCTAATTTTAGATTGTAAACGTCACATTACTCTTTATGGAATTGAGATAGTACATCAAATAACTATATGTCATTCAGACGCTACGTCAAACATTTTTTTTATGAAGTTGAGGTGAAGAAATTATTGGTGCGGATGGATGGCGCTACTAGACAGTAATCCCTGTAGTGTCGGGACAAGAATAGGACACGGTGTCCCCTGTTTTTTGTGAGATGCGATTAAAAGGGGCTTTGGAGGTTACTTGCGGCAAGAGTTGCAGCTCGGACAGCCCGGCCAGTGACTCCAGTAAGGGCGGCGGAGAGACAGCCTGCCTACCGGTAGACGTTTATGTAATAACTTTTTATGAACCTAAATCCATCTGATTTAAATAGACTAGATATTGGTTATTACCCCGTTAGAAGAACAATACTACTATAGTATTTTTTTGTTATGAAAAATGTCAAAAGTTAAAGTAGCCTAAGTTATGCCTTAGACCTTCAGCTATCAGCTATAAGTCCCGTCAAAATCATTCCAGCCGTTTAGAAGATTACTTCAACCAAACAGACAAAAAGAAATTGAATCGTATTTTTGTTATAGGTACCGTATATATTATCATAAGCATTTAGTAAAAAGCTATTATTTTAATATCTATTACAAACAGGCACTTTAATTCTATTTATGTGTAAATAGATTATTTACACATGTGTCCACTGCCTAACAGAAATTCCAAGAGTAAACTACGCTGAAGAGGATATTCTTTATGGTCTCCGCATGTGTCGCTATAATTTGAGTCTTTCAGAGTTTAGGCGTCCTACGAACGACATTGTTAGGAGCTCCAGGAATGAGAGAAAATAGAGTTATTATGTAAATAATATTATGGGCGACAGTATCGTTTGAGGCGTAATGGTGATAAAATTAGGTAACAGGTATTTTAGTTTCAGTTCTTAGTTTTATGGTTTATACAATTTATTTGTAATGTCAAAAAAGTAGGTTTTACTGAATGTAATTATGTTGTGTTCTTAGTATTTATTTCAGATAATATCTGACACGGCTTCATCGAATTTAATGCAAAGTTCAAAGGCCGGTTATGCAGAGGTTAACAAAAAATATAAGGTAAGAAATTTTTGGTGTGGATAGATGGCGCTATTGTCTGTCCTTATAGTACCGGGGCCATAATAGGGCACCAGTAGTTTGTGAGAGGAGACTAAGGCCTTTCGGAGTCACAGGTGGCAAGAGTTGAAGTTCGAACGATTGCAGACGATGGAATGACAGGTCGTCATTATCAGAAACATCTGACGATGAGGTGGGACCAGCGCTTGTCAGAACTTTTGTTTTTTTTTGTTTTGTCAGCGCTTTTGAGAACTCCAGTTGAGTTCTCTCGGATATCCTAGAGTCTTCTTCGCAGCGCTTAGGACGGCTGACGTTGCTTATAAAGAAAAACACGTCTTTGTGTTTACAAGTGGATCGAAGAAGAACATCAGAATTTCGCTTCAACTCTTGTCAAAGCCCAGCGATTTGGAAGACCACAAGCGAAATTGCATAGCTTTAATGTAAACATGATTCGCAGTAGCGTCTAAAATTGCAGTCCTATAATGGTTTTATAATCCGATGTAATAAATAATCTATCTCCGCACAAAAATAAGAATCAAAGTCAAGATTTTACAATGTTAGTATATATGTACATTGGCTTCAACAAAAAAATACAAATCAAATTAGCATCATATTACTGTAGGAAGCCTAACATATTTTACAAGTTTACATACGATGTAAGTATTTTGTGTTATGAATATACTTTGAAAGTTGTAGACACCTTCGGGTTTGACTAGAAAGGCACTACCGTGTCTAATTACTACGTCCGCCCTATCTTGACACTGCTGTTGATTGTCGTTGTTTGCTAGTAGATGCGGCACACTAGGCGTTCTAACTTAGTCCTCATGAATAACATTGTAAGACTGGTTTAATATAAAATGCCATGTATGACGTATGGTATAACTACTTATCACCATTTAGCAAATCTGACAAACACGTTGTTTTTTGACAAAACAATGTCATAACTAACTTTAATGACAACAGCAAACAGTTTACTGACTTTTTTTTGTTTTAATTATCTAGATATTTTTAGTGAAAAATGAGTGTTTTTTTTAAAAAAGCACTTTCTACATCACATACATAGCCTTACATTAGGATTTTCTCCCGTGTCGTGAGTGCCATGTAAATAAACACTCAGACCCAGAACAGAAATCTAAATTCACAATTCAGATATCTGTCTGGCCGGGAATCGAACCCGGAATCCATTGCGTGTCAGACCGGCATGGTGACTGCTCCGCCACGGACGTCACGGCTTATTTTATGAAACGAACGATTTTCCAGAATAATCTGATTCATAATGCCCTGTCAGTGATAGTTGGGCTATATTTTATTAAAACCAGGCATTTTGGTTTACGCCATAAATCCCAACTGCTTGCTGTTTTCAATGTACGCCGATGTTTGCTCTATAAACATGTATGCTAGCTTTGATATATTGTAGCGTGAAATGGATTACCAGATTATATATAAAAGCTAGGTGAAAAGTTGGTAAACCAGGTGTGGTCAAGTCAATCTCAGCAACATTTCATCCAGAGGTCTCGCAGAGGTATCATCCAGAATTCTTAGATTTTTGATATTACAAACAGACACTTCGATTTTATTTATTTGTATAGATGTTAGAATATTTCTTTTACTCTGTGCAAGGTCACACCCGAAATTACATACACTTATCGAAAATATGTAAGTCACAGTAACGGTATCCATATCCGAACTCGATAAAAAACCTGAACTCTCCACAAATCATATTTTAAACCGCATCAAGCAGACAGGATATCCAGTCCTGATGCTGTGTCATTGATATAAAACGGAACTAAGAAACCTCGTATCTCTGGTATTAAACCCATGAACATGTTAGAAATTTAGGAATTTCCAGTATAAATCTAATCTAATGCACCGTTTGGAAAATAAACAGAAGTTTGCACCATAAATGTGTCGAGACGGTTGAAAGCTTTGATAAATTGTTGCTCGGCAACACTAGTCTTGTTGCTTAATGGTCTTTGATATTGCCTCTAGGATAAGTGTAGTTCGTAGTTCGATTGTAGAGACAAAAATCAGTTTCTGCCTGATAATAGCAGTGTTATACGCTGCTTACGGCTTTAAGGGAAGTAAGCAAGACATGTTTATCTGAGGCGCACCTATATCTGAAATCAGGTAATATAGACATTATCTGGGAATAGCTGATCGCCGCGGTTTCACCCGCGTTAAAGAAGTAAAAAGGCATGAATATCTGCCTAATAGTAACTGTCATTAACGCCCGCGATGGCCGGCCGCATGCGCGTGGAACGCACGCTAGTGTTTTTTTTTTTCAAAAATAAAAGTTGACTAAGTTACGCCTTAGACCTTCAGCTATCTTTTAGTGAAAGTTGCGTCAAAATCGGTTCAGCCGTATAGAAGATTACTTCATTCAAACAGACAGACAAATTTTTTTTATTGTATTTTTCTCATAGGTACCGTGTATACTTTCAAATGCATTTAGTAAAAAGTTATTATTTTCATATTACAAACAGATACTTCAATTTTATTTATTTGTATAGATTGATAATAGTTATCCATAGACAGCAGTGGGTACATACAAACAGGTTTTAAAAAAATGAAGTGGCTAAGCTTTCGTTTGCTATTTTTATATTATAAACAATATCTTAACGATATTTGAGCCAATATGTAGTGAAAGTAAATGAAGATATTTGTAATTGTATCGTCTTGGTTATTTAATTAGCATATTGAACATTTGACCGTCACTCGATTTAGAAAGGTTTTAGAAAGGGTAGCAAAATATATTGAAATTTATTTAATCTAAATATTATTTTATTCATACGTTATGTTTGTCTGCGACGGATGTAGTACGAGAGTCGACTACGTAATTTGAACTCCGAAGACATCATCCTAACTTCAGTTTTTGGCTGATACCAACAGTGTTAAACGCTGCTGTGTTTTGGTTAGAAGCGTGAAGTAAATGTTAAATTTTATCTGGGCTTGATTACTAATGTCCATGGGCGGCAGTGGCTACTCATCACCA
>DWNY01001223.1:0-13159 GCA_018250635.1 Telegonus apastus
ATAAAATCGCTAGTAATAAATTACTATTTAAATTTTATTTACGTTACTTACCCCTATTTGTTTTAAAGTTATGCAATTTTTACGCCAGTCGTTTAATGATCACTGCTGTGCAAATATATTTAATATATATATAATAAGTTAATTAATTGCGCATTCAGACCTCAATATTGCGGACAGTAAAATATCAAGTGCTTGATAAATACTGTACAGAAAAGGAAACTGCTGTAAAAAAAATAATTATATAGAACAGTATGAATTGGTGGTATTGAACTATTTCTGACACTTAAATTCTGACCGGATTACTTGGTTTATTAATTCTAGTTTACATCTAGCAAATTTAATTTTATTTATGGTTTATGTTCCAGTAAATTCTAATCTTTCTGTCTATATTTCCGTTCCGTCAAAAACAGTTTCTCTCTGTGCAGTGTCTATGTATATGGTGCGTGCTGCGACTATACCATCTTCTCCGCGCCGGTGTCACGTGGAAGGGTTCCGCTGCGATCGAGCTGTGACTATTACCACCCCAGAACCGTCATTCGGGTGCCAACGGCTGTCAATCTTCACAGCAATCAGTCCCCTGCGAGACCAGTCTCCTGCTCGGCAACGTGGAGAGTGACACCGATGCCAGTCTCCACTCCCTCTGACGGCGATCCAAGTAATTCCTAAGTGAACTGTGAACTGTGAATACAATAATCGTTTTTACGTGTAGATATATGGACAAGGGACTGATAATAACAGCGGAAATAAGAATGGTTGCCATTAACATTATGCCATTACTTTTCAATGTTGTTAAATGAATTGTAAACATCAGTGCAAAATAGTGTTCTTAAGTATTTAAATCTAATTTTAAAGGATTTTATTTATTAGGAATGTACGATTGAGAAATAGAAAAAAATGAAAGTATGGTATTTGATAAATCATAGTTGACTATTTTTCGATAAATAATTTTCGTCGAAAAAATTATGAATGTTTATAAAAGAACTAGAGAAAACATCAAAGAAATTGAAGGAATTATTTTTAATATCTCAAAGCAATTCGGAATATCCAAGGATGCTGACGTGAGAGAGGTTTGTTGTTAATAATAATGAAGCTTTGTATTAAAGTCCTGTAAATATTAGCGTAGTTGTAGAGAAAATATCAGAGTTTGTAAATATCATAGTACTAGAATATACATATAAAAGTGTTAATAGTTGAAACGTTAATACATTCACTTTAAAGGATTATTAAACTGTTATAAGCGAATACCTGTTAATTATATTCATATGATTGAAATATTCCGATAAAAAAGTTCTTGTAATTAAATGCGCTTATAAATTCAGAAGCTGTAAAATAATTTTATGAAAACCAGAATGCCGATATTGTAATTACATGTAATAAATTGAATGTTGCGATTTTATGCTTTTATTTACCACTATTTATTTTATTCAAATTACTTTTAACAATTGTTTACATTAAATTATTTACATAATAGCAAACTATGCGGCCAATTTGATTGTTAGTAGCAAGTAGGTAGGTACAGTGAACTGCCACCAATCAACCCCAAACAGGATAGAGTTTTGTCATGCAATGAGCATGCAGTCCACCTGATGGTAAGTGGCCCCTGCCGCCCATGAAAATCTGTTACCAATCCCAGATAAGATCAAAGACCTACCTTAGGTTGACCACAGATGCGTTGGTACCCCTGAGGACTTAATTGGAACGCCTCAGATAAGTATGACTAGGAAGACACTTACCGCACCCCTCAGACCAGAACAGCAGCGCTTGACACTGCTGTTATTAAGCAGAAATAGGTGTGGCTGTGGTGACACCTTAGTCGAACCACTTCGCTACCACTGAGGACTAACTGGAACACAACTAAAGGATCCTTACCACTTCCATTAAATCACAGGAATACTTAATATTAATATGATAGGGCAGCAATTGGTGTGGGGGAAGTATCTTCGGATCGAACTATGAAGGTTTCTACAATCTTTAACAAAAAAGCGCATTTGTGATCGACTAAAGCTAGATATCCTTTTCTATTCGTAGGTTTGTACTGTTCATTATCAAATTGCAACTAAGCATAGGGTGTTTTTAAGGTGAACTTTAAGCACCGCACATAACTTTTCATGTCGTGGGTGCTATGGCCACAGACAAAGACAAATACATAAACACCCAGACCCAGAAGAGAAACTTAAATTCGCCTCTCGCCGGGAATCGAAGCCGGAACCTACCGTACCAATAGGTAAGGTAATGACACATATCACACCGGTAAGGTGTCCGATCGGCCACGCGGATCATCGTATCATATTACAATGACAAAAAAGAATTGACAATATCCGATGCCATGTTACGATTTCCATTTTTCATATTTCGATAGACTATTATTTTTCGTAAAGCCGGCGGGCTTTTGTTCAGATAAAGACCTTTTCTTACTCAAACATGTAATATTCTAGTTGGTACCTAAGTCAGTGACGAGGTAAATTCTCAGGTCTCCTACGTAAACAATTCTGAATTTAGGTTTCTTTTATCAAAGGATCTTTTCACTAGAAGATAAGTGATTTGGGTGTAATCGTCTCCTCAACTGTTTGTCTCGAGGGATAATATTTGATGTTTTGTGTTGCTAAGGGCTTTTGTATTAAAGTTGTACCTACTATGCCTTATGAATGACTTCATGCTATGTTACACCAAATCCTGGACGAAAAAATAAGTTTACATCATCGAGATATTAACTATTAAAGTACTAGAGAAGACACTACATACCAATGTTGTGTCCCGTTTAACGGCGGTGTGCCCATAGAGGTATTATTATAGATAAGGGGAGCCATAGGCAAGCCTGTGAGTGCGAGTATCCACCACATATAAGAGAGGGAAGATGAGGGACACCTTACTTATCTTTGTCTAATCACATATGCGAAAAAGAGAGGCAAGTAGGTACCCTCATTTGCCTGTTCTTTTTTATGGACATGTGTATTATCATTATTATGGAGATGTGTATTATTATACTTATCTTAATTACCATGTCCATGAGCATAAGCGGAGTGGCCATTTGTCATCAGGTGGACTTGTTTGCTACTACTAAACTATTTAACAATCACGAAAGTTTTATGAATAATGAAATATCATTAAAATTTAATCCTTAGGTATTTATTAAATTTCTAGACTTGGATATTAAGCTCAGAGGCAAGAGCCATCAATAACAAGTGAATTGCAATTAAATCGAGGCAGGAAACAACTATTTATCTTGAAATTTATTTTCTGCAAATTGCTCTGCCATTTAATATATTTACTGTGAGCTTTACCTTTATTACGATTATTATGCTTTGAATCATAAATTAGGATAATTGAACGAAAGTTAAGTGAAAATTGCGCCATAATGTTAAGCGAATGTCGCATGGCAGGTACAAGAAAATTAGTGTTTCTTAAATTCGTCTAATCAAATTACATCGTAGCGCCTCAAGCCGGGAATATTAGGGTGGAAACACAGTGAGAATCACTTTATTACTGTATACAGTGTAATTTAAGGCACGAGTCACATACAAGTGGCACGAGGCGAGTGTCTCATATCACATGAGAGTATTTTTCGCGTATGAAGACAATTTAGAGAATCTTGTATCACTGTGAAATAAATATTTTACGTTTTTTTATTTACCTGCCTAATAGCGTAATATTAAGCGCTATTATATTCTGGGCTGACGGGTATAGTAAAGATGACATACTTATTATTAAGACATAATTTAAAGGTCGTGAAGCTCTATGAGGTTCACTCCGGTGGCACCAGCGCTAATTTATGTTTGCTTAATAGCGACAGTGTTAAGAGCTACTGTGTTCTGATCAGAAGGGAGACATATTTATCCGAGGCGTTCCAACTTATTCCTCAGAAGTGTCAACGCATCTGTGGTCAACCTTAGGTAATATTTTGATCTTATTTGGGGTTATCAGGTAGACTGTATGCTCATTTGCTACTTCAAACTATTAAAAAAAATAACCGAGGCATTCCAACTTAGTCCTCAAGGGTAGCAACACATCTGTCGCCAACCTCAGATAAGACTCCAATCTTATCTGGGGTGGATTAACTGTGACCGACTTCTTACTGTCAAGAAGATGGTGGACTGTATATTTATTTGTTACTTCCATGTTATAATAAAAAGTAAATATTTAATATTTATAACGGACATTCTTAAAAATGATGGGTAAAGTGATACTCCTATTATGTTACTGGCTTTATTTCGTCTCTGTTTCTGTACATATACACTTGCGAAGGTCGGAGGTATCTCGACAAATATTTACTGACGCGTCAAGAGGAAACGTTAGGACTAATGGCACCGAGCACGTTAGAGCCACTCAGAGAAATATGGACATTGAAGCTTGTATTATTGACGTTTACACTTTTGCCGTAATAATGTCTGCCTTATGGCTAAAGATGTGAGCTTCTTCGTAGCTGCATAATGCTTTGTACCTATAAGTTGTCTCTGCTGCCCATGGACATCAATGATGAACCCCAGATAAGATCAGTATTACCTGAGTTACTAGTGATCTTACTACTACACTACAGGTATTAGGCAAACATATGAGGCTCGAACCACAAAGAACAATATCCAGTACAGAAGCCCTTGCCACTTGTTTGAAATTACCATTTGAAATGAAATAAATTGCTTTTATTTAATTTTAGGAATCCTACCTCCCTGAATTTCAACCTCACTTCAATTTTGTCTTCTGCTGACACAAAATTCAAAAGCTTATATAGTATTATTACACGTATACCTATTGATATATTAGTGAAGAAACATAGATAGGTTGCTAACAAAACAATTGGCGTTTTGAAGGTGGTACCTACTCATAGCATGATATACACATTACTTTACGACAAATAACACACTAACAAATAGTTATGAAATGCGAATAGGACAGCACGTCTCATTGAATGCATAAAAAAGAGTCGACTATATAAGTGTCTGCAAGACATACTACAAGACATACAGACAGACAGACAAGACATACAGATACACGCAAACGTAGAAATGACCGATCTCGACCGTTCAGATGTGACAATTAGCATGTATTCTATGTGCCACTTTTTAAACGTGTATAATATATCTACGTATTTATTAGTGGTATATTAATGTGTACACTATATTTACTTTTGCTATATGACAGTAGTTGTTAGATTCTTCGTAGTTCAGCTCCGGAACTCTGCGTCAATTCTGCCTTCTAACAATAGTGTGTGTTTAACTGCGCTAGTGTGTATTCCTGTGTATATGGGTGTTACGATTGTGTTTTCGTGTGAATATTTATTTACGGAATACTTAAAAACCTTCAGCGCCTTTATAATCCAGAACATTGAGTCAGGTATAGAATAAATGAGTAAAGATGAGGAAATCAAAACTTCCACAATCTGGAAAACAAGCGCGCGCAACCTTGTATCGGTAAAATCAGCAATGGCAGTTCAAGGTCGGCTACTAAATAAACATTTGCTCCAATAGCCGCAAACTGTTGCTAATTTTATGCCCGAGCTTTAACTACGACCTGAAACTTATTAATTAAGACATGAAAATGCCAGTAATTTTCCATAGGAAAAATTAGTTGACTTACTAGTGTATGGTTTGGTTAATGTGTGTAACATTATTAAATTTTACAAGTAAGCTGCAGAGCTGCAGAGAAATTCACAAGTAAGAAACAGCAATGCCAGTCTTATGGTTGAAACACGGCCTCTCAATCGGGGGGTCTGAGGTTCCAATCCCAAGCACGCATCACGACTTTTCGAAGGTAGATATTTCCGTATTATAAATTAATTATCACATACTTTAACAGTGAAGAAAACGCTATTAGGAAATCTGCATATCTGAGAGTTCTTCAAAAAACAAAAAGTTCTCAAAGGTGTGTGAAATCTACCAATTCGCGCTTGGCCAGCGTGGTGGACTATGGCCTAAATTCCCCTCAATTAGAGAGGAGACTCATGCCCAGTAGTGGGACAATAATGGGTTGACGACAACGACAAGTGAGCTATTTGACACCGAGTACCTATTAGTAAAGTGTTGTCAAGTGTTGACAAAAACAAATGCACGCATTATCGTGCAAAATAAATAAATACATCTACTGGCAGGGTATTGTTTGTCCAAACAATACATTTACTGAATATTCCAACTTAATCTAAATTACTTTAATGCTATTCATGTACGGAAACATGCCCAGAAATGGGTGCGGCAAACATGTAAACGAATACTAATAACCTTCCGTAGGCACTCTTGAGTCATGCGAAGGCAATGCTATTAAATTAAATATTTTCAGCCTTCCACGGAATACAAATTATATTTCACAAGTAAATGACATCAAGTAGTATTGCCTCGATAGGTTCACCAAGATTACTAGAGCCTACTCGTGTGTAAGAGTACAGCCGATTGCCAATGTATGTCCGTGTTTCAGTATTCTGGCGCACCTGAGCAAAATGAGGCCACCGTAATAATTTATTGGAGTTGCCTGCATTGGGACAGTGCAGTGTAGATTACTAAGTAGGCAGAATTATTATTCTCGAATTCTCAATTAATTGGTTGTGTTAGCGGGGCTATGTGAAGTGCACATTTTTGCATAGGTCTCAACTGATCTTCATAGTATCGCACCCGTCGTGGTCCGTAAATGGAGGGCTGATCGTCAGTGACGAAAATTACATACGAGTTTCCGTGCTTCGGTTGTTATCATGAGAAAGCAATCGACAAACCTCGTCGAAGGCCTTATGAGCGATTTGAAAGTATCCGACACGGGCCACTAACCCCTACCCCCTTCACCTAATGACCCATACGCGTTAGAGCAGAATGGTGGGGTACACTGAAAGCGTCCTCCAGTTGTAAGAAAAGACCCGTGCCCAGTATTGGGATTAGTAAGGATTGCGGCAAGTAAGGGTTGGCACACGCGAGCTAAATTAGAAAAAGTAATTAATGTTTTTTCTTACAATACAAAATTATTTCTTATCAAACATATATGTGCATATTTATGAGAAAATGAATTATTATAACGTGACCTGCTAGAGTAAAATTAACCTAAAGCAAATATTAATTGAGAGCGTGCAATGGTGGACTGAACAGAATATTAAATGTTTGAGAATATTGTTTGAATAAAGCAAATGATATGCTAGACTAGAAATCCTATTATTCTTATCTATTACTATGTATATTAGACACACGCAAGTATTAAAATAAACAGATAGTATAAATTTAATATATTTAAGGGTGAATGTACAAATTAAAAGGTAGAATCTTTTGTGGTTAGATTCCGAAGGCACCACCGCTACATCTACTCCTGCCTTATAACAGCAGTCTTAAGCGTTGCTGTGTTCTGGTTTGAAGGGTGTGGTAAAGGAGACATACTTATTCGAGACATTACAACTTAGTCCTCATGGCTGGCAACGCATATGTCGTCGACCTCAGGTAGGACTCTGATTTTATCTGGGGTTGATTACAGATGTCCATGGGCGGCAGTAGTCACTTAACATGAGGTGGGCTGCATATCTATTTGCTACTTCCATAAATTACAAAAAAAATAAACAAATGGCCAAAGTAGTTTACGTGTTGTACTGTTTTATACATGCAACTATAAATTATGAAAAGGAAGTACGCTAGGAAGCTATTAATCTTACATAATTGTCTGAATTCACAGTTTAAAATGTATATTTTTTAATGGAATTATTAAAATTGTCCTCTAGAAATTACAAATAAGTTACCTCTTGGGTTTTAAAGTACGTTTGTTTTTTTATTCTATTACGTATTCTGAATTTCGATGATTTGTTGATATTACAGGATAATCTTTTGCGAGAAGGTATTTATGTGTAGTAAATATTTTAAGTTCTTGGCACTCGTGAGAAAAACATTGAAATAAACTTAATGCTTGTCGTCGGAGAAATACATTCAGTAGTTTATCTCGATTTTCTTTTTAATGCGTTCGAATATTCTGAAATGAAGTTCAAAAGATCGTATTCCCATTAGTGAGGTATTACAGCAATTGAGGTTTAATTATAAAACATGAACTGAATGTACCTGCTATCTATAGTATGTACTACTTTAGTAATATTGGAGTATTAAAATTTGATATTTTGTGGTAATGTTTTTTTACGTACGGTTGTAATCAGTTTATTTTTACCTGACTGCGTTAGAAGGAGGATAATGTTTTTCGAGCATATGTATGTATACCCATTTCTTTGGCACGTCCCACAGACCGAACGGTTCCACGGATTTTAATATATAAGGTCGTTAGAATCCTTTTAGTTGTAATTGTGATATATGCTATAAAAATCTAAATATAGTGCCTGCAAACGAGGAAAAAAGACGAAATATTTTTGTATCATAACAATGTGGGTATCAAATGATGGCGGGTATCAGATCCAATTCATTTTAGGTACTCGGGCTTTTGTTTTTAAAATATTTCGCTAGTTATATTGTTGATTTAGCAAAGACCGCCTCAATGTTAATGACCACTCATGGGCACCTGAAATTAATCCCTGATAACATTAGAATCCTAACTGAGATCGACAACAGATGGGTTGCTACCCATGAAGAGTAAGTTGGAACGCATCGGATAAGTACCTATACGCTTCAAACCAGAATACCACAGCCCTTAACACCGCTATTATTGGTCAGAAGGTGAGCAGTGCGGCGGTGTCATTGAAGGCGAACTACAAAGTGTTCTACCAGATGTACTTTGTTTTACTTATATTTTTAAGCTGTGAACATGTAACATTAGATGGGCTACATATTTACGAATAATTTTAGTACCAAATAATCCAATATTACTGGCAAATCTGAGCAGAAGAGCAGTTGCTCACTAGTAGCTCGCAGTGCACGGCGGACTGAATACTAAACAGACCGAAATGATTGCTACTTGCTCCAACTAGAAGCAATTCCGCTCATTTACTATTAGTGCTGCACGAAGTTAACTAGCGTATGTGGCCTTTATGTAACTTACTGTAATGCGGTATGGATTGCTTCTCACACTTTAATTTCTTTAAATACAATTATAGATAAAACGTCACGCTGTCAATAACAAGAGAAAAACGTCCAAGAAATATACGCATGTGTGCGTGGCTCATACATACTAGCTAGAAATCAGCGTCGTGTTATTGGTCGAATGCTTCCATTTTGATTGGACAATAAAGTTGTCCGTTAAAGACAATAGCGATTTAGAGGAACAGTTAGTGACTATTTTTTCGGACGCTTTTTTAAGATCTAGAGAGTATATAACCAAAGTTTAATTTGTATTCAAATCCTAATCGCGGATATCTGATCTTTTCCTTTAATAATGATGTAGCATGGGCAACGGATAATAACGGACATGCAGTTCATCTAAGTAACTACTGCCGTCCATGGACATTTGTGATCAACCCCACATGAGATGAGAATTCTGTCTGAGGTGGGTCAGAGATGCATTGCTAATTCCAAGGACTGTTAGAATGCCTCGGATAGGTATGTTTCACTTATCACTTCCTTCAAACGTGATAACAGCAGCGCTTAACATGTGGTGGTGGTGCCGCCGGAGTCAAATCGCAAACGGTAGACAAGTATTAGTGATAGATTAATCTATCTACTCTACGTCTAGATCGTTTTTATTTTTTATGTGTTCTTTTTTAGGTGTGTGGTTTTAGTTCATTGTTCTTTTTTACGTCGAATCCAGTGGTTAGTTTATGTCAATTACAAACGGTGCAAAGTTCGGTGCGTGCGGATACAATAAGTGTTGTGTGTCGTGATATGGGACCTAAAAAAGAAAAACGAACTAGACGTAGGGTATATACATACATTAATCTATCACTAAGGCTTGTCTACGGTTTCTCCCCGCCACCGCAGTTTCGCCGTGACCACGATCCATGCAACTGGGTCGAAATATCGGCAAAATTAAGAAACGTATCGTGGGTACCCGTTTCATATTAAAATTTAACAATTTGAATTGTAGGTATTTGCAGGTAATTGTTGGACACGATGTAGTATAATTGTACCATTTCTTAGTAAAATATATTTTTTGGGATTTTATATTTCCTTTGCTTATTTTATGTACTCATTAATTTTAGAAAATTGCCTACTTGAAAATTGGATACCTCAATTGTCTTGAGAACGTGATAGCTCTGACTAAAGATAATTTCACTCGTTTACAACTTGAGCAGACAATACGAACTAGCCAGTGCAGATAAACTGAGCCCCAGATAATAAATATAGACTGAGTTTTTCAAATAAAATATAAGCATACCAAATTATATGTACTTGCGTAATATCAAAAACTTAAATGAATTGTAATATATAGACCATCCTATAATTTCTGGAGTTTTAATTTTGCGTTAAAGGTTCAGTTTCGAGTTCAAACCTGTAAATTTGGTACCAATGTAATACCTAGTTAGGCGTTGTCTTCCATTTTTTATTCCGTGACTGTATTAAAGCAAAATGAGATAAAACTATTGTTCGACGAATATCACATTCCTACAGTCGATAGATAGCACAGATTTGTATAATTTCTACGTAGATCGTAAATTTGTAATATCGCCGAGAAATGATGTCAGTACTTTACGGCTTCAGAGAATACGAGCAGCAGATAAGCAACATTACCTTGGCCAACTTAGTAATACGAGATAAAACCATTGTTTGAGGAATATTCAGAAACTTAGAAACAGTGTCAATTGATCTGATTTCTGTGCATAAGCACATTCAATCATAGAAATGTACAGTATGTTCATAGAAATGTGATTATACCTATAATGACTGTTATGTAGTTATGTATTGGTATTGAATATTACAGATAACATACAAACAGAATTAAGTAACTAAATGTTTAAAATAAAATCACTGATAAATAATACCGAAAAAGGCACTGAACAAAAAACCCTTTGGCCTATTAATAAAAACAAAATAATAAATTGCATAAACATAAAAATGTATTAATATTGATGGGAAATATCAATGTAGCGCGGTATGAAATTTTTTTTCTAAGAGAATATTGTTTAAACAGAGTTCCGACTTAATTAGTGTGACTAACTGGAACAGAGAAATAAACTGGCTTAACGCATAGCAGTTACTGTGTAACCTGAGAACGGTTTTTAATTTATGAACACAACGTTAATGCTATTTATAACCGTGCTACTTGCTAATAACAGTGAGAATGAAGTAAGTCGACATTTGATAAAAATTGCTTTAACTTGCTAGCATTAAAAAGGAATTCTATATTTTTTTGAAAAATAATGTTTTTGATAAATAAAATTGAAGTGTCTGTTTATAATATCAAAATATATTTTTTTTACTAAATGCATGTGAAAATATATACGGTAGGTACCTATAACAAAAATAGGTTTTTTTTTGTCTGGCTGTCAGTTTGGCTGAAGTAATCTTCTAAACGGCTGAACCGATTTTGTCGGGACTATCATTAGAAGATACTTGAATATAAGGCGTAACTTAGGCTACTTTAGTTTTTGAAAAAAGCACTAGGGCCCGCTCCACACGCATGCGTTACTTTTATTCAGTTGCTATTAGGCAGATATTACTGTATATCTTTTTATTTCTTTAAGGCGGGTGAAACTGCGGGGATCAGCTCGTTGATTAAATAAAATTCAGCTCATTTTTTTACTACGTTAATGGCCCAAGAGCCCGCGACGATCAGACCTTCGACATTTTATAAAACCTGAAAGTTTCTCTGTATATATCCCCGATACAGTTTATAACGATTCTCCAATATGAAGTTTGGATCTCGGGGACTTTGTAAGATAAGTTAGAATAGTTAGGGTAGAAAATTATACCTTACTATCGTTTATGTATAAAAGGCAATTTTTCGGAAATAGAACTCAGACAGACGATCAGGTTCTGAACCTTGAAGAGAAATTTATACTACTTAACTATTAATTCTAATAGAATTTTAATTAAATATTTTCTCATGAGTTTTAATAAAGATTAATCATAAGATTTGTATGTTCACTGAATAAAATAAATGCCTACCATTGCACATAGTTAAATGCGTTTAGCGTACCTACTATATGAGACACTAATTTTATTCGAAGAAACGTGTCAAATGGTCTACTTGAAATTCTAGTTCATAGCCATCTTAAAAATAAAATTAAAAAACGTTTTCGTAGAATTTGGCGCTTTTGAATTATTCGCAATTATTTCACTGCCTTGCCTTCGAGTAAAGAGAAATATGTAAGCTAAAAGTAGCAGGCGTTGAAACTCAAGTAAGGTTGTAATAAACTGTAGAAGACTGAGTCCAGAGATCATAATTATAGTCAGACTTAATTATAAGTAAAGTACTATTATACTTTTCACAACATTACGATGAGTGTAAGATCCTCATAGTAGGAGTGAGTATCCTCCTTGTCTTTATTATTCTTGTTGGTATTTGTGGTCGCGTAACGTCGTGAACACCAGACGGTGTGGTGAGCTCCTATGCTCACAGTTGCAGTCCGTTGCGACATCGCGCTCGGAGTGCTCCGGTTGTGTTGCGTAAGAGCTCCCAGAGTCCTCTATGCAGCGCTGAGGACGGCCACCGGGGGATTTTTAGTGTGGTAGAATTCCCACATAACCCGGCATCACTCCCACGGCATGGAGTACCTTTTGAAGGTTTCTCCCTCGTCAAAAAAAGGTACTTTATAAGCAATAGGAGCAGTGATTGACTGCTCACAGCACTATGTCAACCTTTAGGCGAAGTTTTGAATTTTGAGATGAATTTATCTTCCAACGAATAATAGCTTGTATAATACATTAGTCACTACAATAGCATGAATCATAAGTACTGCTTGCATTATTTATTTATGTAAAGATATAACGGATAATCTTAAATCGCTTGAAGTAAAACACGTTCGCGGAAACGGCATTTCAATTCTGAATTGCGGCAATTTGAATGTGACTTTTTCACGTACGAATTTCACTAATGAGGCAAGCCGTCATCTTTTGCCGTAAATTGAAGGCTACAACGACATTTTAAACCGGTTATTCATTATTACCGGTTTATGATACGGTTACGGTTATGAAATTATTTCTGATTATCCGGTACTTTCGAATAGTTTCGGTGACGGATAGATGATGATTAAGGAATAATGAAAGGAAAATAAAGTACAACCAGGTGATTTAACATACATATTTGCCATTAAGAAACGTGCGCGGTTACTGAGTCGGCTCTGTCAGTAATTTTTTGTGTTATATTTGAGTTCTACCCTTATCCGAAATTA